>VUYV01000375.1:174091-217813 GCA_008711295.1 Anarhynchus alexandrinus | reverse complement strand
GGGGGGGGGGGGGGGGGGGGGGGCGGCGGGGGCGGTGAGGGGCGCTAGCGCTCCGCTCCCCCCCTCCCCTCACCGCCCCGCCCGCCGGGGCGGGGGCGAGCGCCCCCCAGCGGGCGGCAGCGGCGCCGCAGGGCCTGTGAGGGGAGCCCACCCCCCCCGCGGTGTTTTTTAAGGAAACGAACTATTCCGGGTGGGTTCTGGGGAAAATGAAGGGCACCCCTCAGGTTCTGAATGGCCTCCGGGCTTGGTGTCCGCGCCCGCCCTCAGTTGGCTCCCGTCCCGTCCCCGCCCCGGCCGTGGGCCCACCCTGCGCTGATCTCCCATTTATTATCTGCCTGTTATCTTCGGGCAACGCGATAGCGCTTAAGTAGAGGCTAATGAGCTATAGTTTACGCGGAAACTCTTCTCAAACCCATTTATGCTTCTGCAAGGCAACAATTGATTCCTACTATGTTTACTTTTAAGTACACAACGCGTTAATACAGCCACGAAGAGCCAATGACACAGCGAAAATCTCCTGTCATGGCACCCCAAAACAGGGCTGTCCCCACAGCAGGCCGGAGCGGGGCCGCGCTTGGTGGGCTCGCTGGGCTCAGGGGGCTCGGAGGGCTCAGCGTGGCCTCCGGGCCGGCACGGGCGGTGGAAGCCAGCGGCAGTTGCAGGAGGGCACTGGGCTCTGAGCTGCGGCAGCACAGAGACTCGCTCAGCGCCTGTGACCTGCGCCTCCTGTTCGGCGAAGTCTAGCCACGCGCTGGGGACAGGCAGCAGGAGGAACGTGGCAAATAAGCGGGGGACAGTGACCCCTGAGACTGCCCTGTCACAAACAGAAAACAATCGTGATGGCCCAGTAACCGATGATCCAACATTGGAAGAGGCTGCCCAGGGAGGGGGTGGATTCGCCATCCCTGGAGGTGTTTAAAAAAAGGGCAGACGTGGTACTTGGGGACATGGTTTAGAAGTGGTCTTGTCAGGTTAGGTTAATGGTTGGACTTGATGATCTTAAAGGTCCCTTCCAACCTCAAAAAATCTATGATTCTATGATTTCCCCTTACCGCGTTTTTACAGCAACGGGCAAATTGGCCACTAACAAAAAAGCATCACCAGAGGAGCTTCCAGCTAAGGGCTTGACAGACAGACTGACATCCGTCTGGTCAGAGATCACCTTACACCTGTTTTCGGCTCTGCGGGGCCGAGGGGAACGGGAAAGAGGAGATCCCTTTTTCTGGAGAGGTTCCACAAGCAGTCCGTAAGCCAGAATGTTTTTTGCCAGCCTTTACAAAAACTGTTCCTGGGGAAGGAAGGATTTGACCTCTGCCCAGACAACAGTGCACACGAGCTAAAATGGCAAGCTGTTAAAGTACAGCTCATGAAGGCATTAGCCTTTGTACTCACACGAACGTCTCCCGGCCATAAACTCCATATGATGTAGTTAATAACTGGCACATCTCGGCAGGGTCTTCCCCAGCACCATACCCTGAACCTGCTCGTTTCCCCTTCCTCGGAGGAGCTGCCAAGGCGTCCCTCGAATGGTCAGGTCCAAAGGAGCAACTGGGCACGAGGCTCATTCCACGGTTCCAATGCCAAGATAAATTCTGTTCTAATACTCTTTCTCCTCAGCTCAGCAGATCATTCTCAAATCTGGATCTAGCTTTTTCCACATGCTTTTCAATCACCTACTTTGGTGCCTCAACAGAAGCAGCTCCACCACCTCTCATCCCCTGGATGCCAGCAAAGTCGGGATTCTCCCATCATCCCCTCCCCGAGGGTCTGTCTCTTCCCTTACCTCTGTCTTGCTTTCACTCATCCTATTACAGCTCCAGCGCTCTCAGCGGGAACACGAGTCGCTTCAGGCTTTCTCAAAGGCCACTTCAATAGCCTTCTCTCCCAGTTTGCCCTTGCACAAGCCTGGCCTCATCACCGGGATCTGACCAGAGGTAAACTGAGTCCAAATCATCCAGGAAGTTCAGGTGCTACTTGGATATCTCAAACTGTGTGATTTCAGTAGTCCTTAAAGTATTTTTTTTCTGTAGTCAGTTTCATAAACTTGTCTCAGTTCTTTGCATGCCCATATTCTCAGGAATCAGCAGCTGAGACCAGTACCTGTAACTGGAAACTATTGGGAACCTGGCACAGACTATTCGAAACATTCATATTTCTGAAGTATGGAATGAAAAGGAACTAGGTGGCTGTGATTCAGCCACTGTAGTTGGGCTGTAATCCAAACACTGTGAAGCTGGTGATACACGGAAATCTCTGGATCGGATCCTTTCTGCAACGCGTGATCCCAAAGGGTGAGCTCTGGACACGTGTGCGCTGCCGGGCCATCTCTGGGCCTCTGAAACCACAGCGATGGCTTTTTACTTCCATGGTACAGCATCTACGCCGCTGGGTTTGCAACGTCAGATCGTGCTCCCATCCACAGCCTCCCTCCATACCTGCACACACGCTGAATGAAAGATCTCTGGTGGCAGAGCAGAAAATCAGCGCTCTCTGCCACTAACACATCAACCTTAGTGGATTGTAAAGCTTTAGCATCAAATGCGCGATGGAGATTACTCGTTTATTTCCTCGTGACTATTACATGCATAATTCCTCTTCAGAATCGTATTTAGAATAATAAATGGCCCCAGAGAGGTGCAATTCATGAGCGAATGCTAACAGCAAAAATTTCTAGGTGCAGCTCAGATGATTTATAACCGGCTTCTTTATATAACAAAGGCCCATTAATTATTCAAAATTCTCAGAGAAAAATAGATTAAATATATATTATGGATGGCAATTCTCAATTAAAGATTAAGCTTCACACAACTGTGTAAGACAGGACGCAGTCGGGAGTGCCGAGGACGCAGCACTCCCTGGCGGGTACATACTGAGAGGTGTAACAGGAGGGGTTCCCGTGCCGGGACGGGCGTCTTGCCTCCCATAGCCGTGGAAGACTGGTGATTCTTCTCGCCCTTCAGCGGTGGCCCCAGCCAAATGTGCAGCGCTGTGCCCAAAAGGCGGAGAGGGGGTTCGTCCTGGTCCAGCGGCAATTATCTTACGGCCTGGGGCTGCGGGGTGATTCCCTGCTAATTCCTGTAACCTCATCAGCTGACAGCAGACGCTACTCCTGTTCATATAGACGCCTAAACCTCTCCTAAATCTCTCAAACTGCTTCCTGCAGCCATGCACAGAGGAATAAAAAGATGTCAGCCCTTGAACCCATGCATGTGCTTGCCGCTCGTTCTTTTGCTCGTACTAAATTGCCAAATAATGCCAGTATGTACTTTCCAGTAGAAAAAAGGAAAATACTTTATCTGCTTTCCTGCATGGACCCACAGTCCAATGGCTTTTAATTCTCTCATTTGGCAAACAAAAGTCATAAAAATACCTGAGCACATGCCCATTTTTAGCCTCCTCCTCTTTGGAGGACATTTGCTCAGGAAATTGTTATTGTTAATGTGTCTTTTTTCCCCTTGGTATTACATTGTAAATGCTCAAACATCCTCCACGCACAACAGGGATTTTTTTTTCTGCTTCTCAATGCCAAGTGATAGACCGTATTTCACAAAAAAAAATGTCTTTTAGTGGGAAGGATCAGAACTATCAGCTTCTGGACTAGCTTGAATGAGCAGGGGACTTTCTCGCGATCCAGCAGCCCACTGTTGGAGCATAGGGAGGGTCTGCAGAGCAGACAGAAAATGTCAATGCCATTTCATGCTTTTATCTGGTACCAATGTATATCATGGGAAAATTAAGGTAGCAATAAGCTGGTAAACAGGAAAACTTCCCACTTCGGGTTCAATATTTTCTTAAAATCCTACTCGTGCAACTCACTCTGTCCCAGCGTAGACTAGACCTCTTCCAAATCTCAAGCAGGGATTCTAAATCTGTTCCTCAGAATAGGTGTGAAAGATTAAGATCGGAAATCTTCATTTACCAAGGAACACACTTGCTCCCTGTCTCTTTCAATTACTTTTTCCTGTATACTCTGAACATAAGTTTTGTAATATACTTTTCTTTTTCCCTGCATTGCACCATCAACATTCATTTATATCAGATAGATGTTTTTGTTTCATTTTTAGCTCAGATTGAAATATAATATGGTACTCTAGCTTTTGTAGAAATATTGGTCTTATCCCTTCCCAGGTAATTTTTCTATTTTTCCTACAATGAATCAATGACATTTGAAATCACAGTCTATGAGGTAGGAACTCCTCCGGTGTGAGAAAGCTCACAGCCCCATTGCGCTTGAAGTGAATTATTTCCATTTACAATTATTACAATTACAATTAAAATACTGGGGGGGGGTAGCTTTTAGGTTTTTTATTAATGAGAAAACATTTATGGGAAGTTCATGACATATTCTGCCATTTTCAAAGAGTTGTATCAGATTTAATGAGGTAAGCAGATTTTACTTTTCAATCACTTCAGAATCGTAGAATCATTTAGGTTGGAAGGGACCTTTATCATCAAGTCCAACCAGAAACCTAATGCTGCCTACTCCACCACGAACCCATGTCCCTCAGCACCACCTCTACCTGTCTTTGAAATACCTCCAGGGATGGTGACTCAACCACTTCCCCGGGCAGCCTGTCCCAATGCCTGACAACCCTTTCACTGAATAAATTTTTCCTAATAAAAAATGCAGCTCTGCGTTTTATTGCTGCTTGTTTCTACAGTTCCATTTTTATGGACACAGGGATGAAATTCATCTGACCTAGTCGCTCTGGGATCCTTTTATCCCCAACAGAGAGAAACGGGAGCTTTTGAAATGCAATTCATCTCATCATCCTGAAGCAGACATCTGAAAAAAGTCAAATGAATGTTACCATGAAAGTGCCTCTTTCTCTCTATTGACAGTAAGAAAGCCCGAGGCAACGAGCTGCAATAACGGCATCCGCGTCACAGGCGCCCAGCCGCAGGTGGGAATGGGATTGTCTTTCACAGGCAGCCTACATTCACCTGCCCCAATTTTCATCATTTTAAAAAACTAAATACAATAGTTTAAGAGTGCATTTCCCTTCGACATGTTGAAATTTGAGTCCGGAGTACTGAGTATTTTAACTCAACTTCTTAACAAGTAAAACAGCAACCTGTCTCGCACTCTTCCCGCCGAGAAGACCCGAGGCAGAGTGCAAACCCCTTTACTCCTGCCTGCCTGCCTGCAGGACAACGTTTGCTTCTTGTGCTTGAGGTGGTGTCGCATTAGCAGGCACCAAGGAAATGCACTTGACGGAAAGCCTTTCCTGCAGAACCGAGCGGTTGCCAAAACTGCCTGGCCACCGTTCAGCCAAACACTTACGTGCTTTGCGAAACTGGAATGGATTTGAGCGTGTGCTTAAGACGAAGCACTTGCTGTATTTCTTTGCTACGTCAGGGCCCCTCAGATTAACTCCTATATTTTTTAAAATTAACTTGGAAATATTTCACAAACTGTTCTGTGTCAATTGCATGTTAAACGATGTTAAAACAACACATCTCCTATTAGTAATCTGATCAGGTTCACTATAATGAACAACATAGAAAGAACTAAAAGGATGTTCCAAGCTCTGCCAGTTGTCTTGTGCTGCCAATATACCTAGAAAACGTATGTTAGCACCTGAGCAAATCCTTAATGTCAACATCAGTGTCCTATGGAAAATAATTCCTTACATTTCCTAATTTCAGGAGGCTGCTTTGCTGTAAGAGCTCGTCCTGAAGCCATTCTCAGCAGAAGGAACCCAAGTGTGAATGCAGAGCTCGTTTCCTCCGGCTCGCGCTTCCCGAGTAAGTGTGACACTGTGTTGGCAAGTTAGGAACACTGCAGCATGTGACTTCAAACAGAGCAGGGAAATAACGGTAACCACAGAAGAGTTTTGTCTCCGTGCATTTCTTGGCTGCCTTGCTCCTTGTGTCAGCTCTCACGCAGCTCCTCTGCGGACGGAGCCCCTGGGCTCAGCCCAGCCACCACCCTGCCCGCGTGGTACCACCTTCCCCTGCCTCAGCCCACCCTGCACTTTTAGCGTTTTCGTAAGAACACGTGGAAGGAAAACCAAGCGTCACGGCTTGGTGTGTTTGTGTGCTGCTGGTGTACTGAAACGAGTCCAGCCGAGGCTGCTGAGATGATACGGTGCTGGGGCACAGGGGGGGCTGAGATGATACGGGGCTGGGGCACAGGGGGGACTGAGAGCCGCATGTGCTCAGCCTGGACAGGGCAGGGCTCAGGGGACATCTTATTGCTAGACCAACTACCTAATCAGTGGGCGAAGAGAAGATGCAGCAGACTCTTCTCAGAGGTCCACAGGGACAGGAGATGTGACAGGGGCAAGTTGGAACATGGGAAGTTCTGATTACATATGAAACAAATTTTCAGCGCGCGGGTGGGTAACGTGGAAGAGGTTGCCCACGGAGCTTGAGGTCCATCCTCAGAGATATTCCAAATTTGATGGGACAAGTCCCCACACGACCTGACATAAGCGCTGCAGGAGCAGTCTGCGGAGTCTCCTGTCCCACCTGCGCGACTCTGAGTCTGTCACAGAGGCACTCCCTGGAGTTGTATGATACCTGTGCATGTAGGTATAATAAAAAACAATAAGGTATGCCTTCTTGCCAAGTCATGCCACGGAATCTAAATTAGTGTTACTTTTGGGAGAGAGGCAGGAGAAAATTGGGCGCGGTGGGGGTGGGAAGAAAAAGAGAAACATCAGCCAAAGGGAGCTAATTTAATACATTAGCACAAATCCTACAGGAGTCCTCTTTGGGGCCCTCAACAAGCTTGTTGGGACAGATCTTTAGCGACTGCTTCATCATTTTCCTAGAAATGCCACGCATACTTGATACAAAAATGTTAACTAAACATTGCTGTGTATTTAACAAGAAAACTTCAGTAATAACGAATAAAACAAAAGCCTCGCGAATAGGCTGAAA
Organism: Anarhynchus alexandrinus; assembly: GCA_008711295.1. Lineage (NCBI taxonomy): Eukaryota > Metazoa > Chordata > Aves > Charadriiformes > Charadriidae > Anarhynchus > Anarhynchus alexandrinus. Next base: position 210,925 of record VUYV01000375.1, on the reverse strand, counting down.
CACTGCAAAACTTTGCTGTTTCCACTATTTGCAGCCATTATACACTGCAAAAGCTTAGCTATTTCCATTATTTGTAGCCGTTATTTGTTTTCCTGCTGGACTTAACTGTACCAGCTGTTACTCAAACATTGGGAGACGCTACTTAGAAGGTCACTGTAACGTGCTGATATATAGACTTTACACTGTAAATCCCTAGTACTTTTAATCATCCACTGACAGTGGACACAAAGAAAATCTAAATAAACCATGATCTTCACAAATACAGATGGTTTGGGTTTTATAGAATTGGCTTGAACAGATTAATAGAGCCACAACCTAAGCAGAAAATGCTCTTTAGGAAATCAGATGGATGCTTCACCGGCTTACCAAACAGCATTATGATAATAAACTGCTGCCAGAGTCCGTCCAAAATTACATGCTATTCTCTTTACTGGGAGCTGTAAATTCACAGCAATGGTTTCTAAACAACTGCGGTGAAAGAAGAAATGATAGCATGGAAGTCCCCAGCAAGAGAGTGAGTGCACGTACCCACGCACAGACCCGGCCGCGGCTTCCCTGGATGGACGCCTCTGAGCTACACCGACTGCCCGCAGGGCCTGGGCTGTAGAAGTCTCCGATTGCTTCTCCTGCAGGAAATAGAATCAGAGAATCAGAGAATCATCTAGGTTGGAAGAGACCTTTAAGATCATCGAGTCCAGCCATTAACCTAGCACTGCCAAACCCACCACTAACCCATGTCCCTCAGCACCACGTTTGCCCATCTTTCAAATACCTCCAGGGGTGACAACTCCACCCCTGCCCTGAGCAGCCTGTTCCAGTGCTTGACAACCCTTTCCGTGAAGAAATTTTTCCTAATATCCAATCTAAACCTCCCCTGGCACAACTTGAGGCATAGTTATTGCTTTTCTCCAACAAAGGTCATTACTTTCTCACCTGGCTGTTGCGGGACTGTGGACATCAGGGACCGGCACGGGACACCAAAGCTTTCCTTTGCCGCCAGCCGTTTGCCAGCACTTCCCAGTGCCGTGGGGCAGAGCCTGCGGCCGGTGGGGCAACGGCTCCCCGTGATGGGCCACTGGAGCAGCAGCGAGGCCGGGCTGCCAGCCCCGGCCCAGCCTTCGTGTCTCCTCCTGAGACGGAGCTGCGGTTGGCAGCAGAGCGGAGGCCAAAGCCAGCCGCTGGCCCTGGGGGACTCTTCCCGCCCCGGCTGTGTGGCCACCAGCCCACGGAGGCGGTGGCGGGCCCAGAGCCAGCGCAAAGCGTTCCCCATCCCATGGGGACGCACCCCTGCCCTGCTCCCTCTCTCCCGCGAGGCACCGGCGCAGCCCCGCGCGGTGCTCTGGCGAGGCTGCCATCACCCACATGAAAGGCACCTCGTTAATTACATCAGCAATCGGGCTATTTTTAACGAGCATCGTTACGATTGAGGTATTGAGCGACAACTGCAGAACTGATTGACGACCCAGCCTCGCTGCGTGCAGAACGCAAGCACACTGGCGTGAAAATAGGGCACGCTGCATTCTCTCCCTCCTGCGGCTTTAATGTCTTTAGATGTTGTGCACAACAGCAGTAGTTAAACATCAGGCAGGCAAGGCTGCGTTTCCTTTGATGGGGTACCAGCTGCATGTTGATTTTTGTAATTCCTGTGTCTTTTAAAGGTTTATTGCACTTCAGTGATTTCCAAGGGGATTTAAAAAATGTTCTTTTCACAACATATCGCTAGTTCCACTGAGCTTAACAAATCGTAAAAGTAATAATGGAAAGTTACAGATTTTATCCTACTGTCTTTTCTTGGTTTAAAATAGAATTTCATTATTCTATTTCCACAGAGGAGAAAATAAATCTACGTCATACTGAGCTGAAAGAAGGCTGTTTACAGGCACACTTCACCATAGTTCAATATTTAATGATGTTACTGAACAATCTTTTGCTTAAAAAAAAAGGTTTTTCTGACTTAAAGCTTGTAAACAGGGATATGTTTTCTCTTTTTTTCAGAAAAAATTTCATAAGAAATTTTAATATTTTATCAGATTGATGTTTGAATGACAACATTGCACTTATATTTTTCAGTATGTATCTTTCTTAAAGCATTATTAAAATGTCTAGGGGCTGAATAGGATTCCGAACGCAGAAAACTGCTTCTGGATGTAACAGATTAACTATTTTAAAACATGTTAGTATTTTGTAATGTATTATTGAAAATGTCATAGAAAACTCATCAAAGCTATAAACCAATTGAATCAAACTCCCACAAAATAAATAGCTTTTAATATTTTATTACTAAGTTATTTTCTCAATTCTGTTCTTTTCTGGTTTCATTACTCCAGGAGGATGAACCAGTAATCTCCTGGCCTATATCAAGATATGGTTTTTAGAAGCTTTGTGGTACAGTGTGGTGAAAACACCCAGGTAAACACCTCAAAAGACAGAAACCCTCCGGTTGTTGGGATTGGACTGAGTGTCCTCTAGTTACGGTAACATTGTGTGTCAACCAGTTAAAAACCCCACACTGAAATTCCCTTCAGCTGTACGTCAGCAGACAACGGTGAAGTATGAAATAGCTTTAGACGATAAAAGCTGAGGCTTCGGAGTGGCTGCTCTTTAAGTCAATCCATGTCATTAGTATCATCCACTAAACGGGACGGGTGGATTAATCTCACCTTTGTGCGAGGCTTCGCCCTCGATAAAGTCAGTGGAGTTTTTCTAACTGTCTCCAATGGTAGAAAGGTCTGACCTGACTTTTGGCTAGGTTAATTGTTATTCAGTTTCCAGTAACAATATTTCAGGCATGAGCAAGATGCATGCCCCTCCTTTAACAGGATTTTACTGTGTTGTAACTTCCCTGTGGTTCTGAACATTTTGGATGTATGTCAAGCAGGCACAGGCAGAAAGTGCTGATACATTATACATAAAGATCTGCTTTCATAACTTCCTACCTCGTGTCAGCGGTGATGCAAAATAATCAAAACAATTTCAAAAGTAAGATAAATCATTTTCTTTCTTGACTCAAGATCCAGCACAATGTCGATGAGCAGCAGCGTCAACAACGGTGACGCAGCAGGAGCATGTGGCTGGCAAAGAAAGAAGGAGCAACATTTTCAGCAGCAGCAGCAAGCCATCAGGTCCCCTTAGCTGCAACGTGCAACAGAAACTGCGCTGCTAAATCGCGCACAGACCTGCTCTTGGGCCACCGCACGCCAGCGTCCCTCCAGCTCAGGGCTATGTTTTCCTCTTAACAGGAGAAGAGAACTGTCACGTAATCAGTAGCTCATTCAGGGGTGACAAGAAGATGGATTAAACACAGATTTAAGGAAAATAAAGCAGAGAACATTCAGATTTACTGGAAAAATGTGTTTTCCTGAGCAACTACCAGGAGAAAATCAGTATAAGCATTGACAATTATTTTTGTCAGGCATCTCTTTACAAAATTGTTCTGTTTCTGCATTAATATTTATGCTAGTGTGGCATATTGAGACTGCTATGAAAATTACATAATTTTTAAATAAATACTAAATAAAATCTATCATAAATCACCCAAGATCTTTTATCTTTTTTTCTTTTGCTTTTAAACAAAGCATTCCTTTTTCAAGTTGTCTCTTCTCTTGTTAATTAACTTATTTCTTCAGTGGCCAAAGAAACTTTGTACAATCTATGTCAATCTACTTTGCTTATAGGGAATGTAGGATTATTCAGGAAAAGTGAGTTGATCTGCTTGGTTTTCATCAGTCAAAGGGGGCTTTTTTGTTTTGTTTTTAAGAATGATTTTTAGGTACATCTAAATGCTCCTCGTCAGGACCCGAACTTACAAACACTGAAGTCCATGAAGCCAGTTTTATATTTTGGCTCACTCTGCTGGCTATAGTCCTTTCCTCCTATCAAATATATAATATCGAATCTAATGTTGGTTATTGTGCTAACAGTTCTGTGCATTTATTGCAAAGTGGGTTGAAATGCATGTCTCTCATGTTTCCCGGAACAGTGTTTCTCAGAAGCAGCAGGATTTTTACCTTCAGGACAAATTTCCAAATTCTTTATTTCTTTGTAAGTTTGAGCCAATAAGCAACATTAACATTAAAGAAGTTGAGAGGGGGTCTGTGTTTCTATCAGTAATTCATAGTTTACAGAAAAGGAAAAAAGAAAACCAACCAACATTGTTCGGATATTTGAAAGAGAGTCTGACTAGAATTGTATGACCTGAGCTGTGAGGTGTGGCCTCACAAAGGCTTTGAAAAGTGGCTGCTAATTATTCTGGAAGGTCTTTGATGTAGTCAGTGGCCTGTTTTTTGGACAATACAGGAAATCCTTACAGTTTACTGTCTTTCACGGTATGTCAGTTTTCCAGTCAGCGGAGTAACTTAATAGGTTGGGTGAATGGAGGATACACGTCCCCAGAGAGCAGTGTCACGCTGGCAGAAGGCCCCAGGCTGATGAGAGACAGGGTATTGCCATCACCGTGCAGAGGCTTTTCTTCTTTCTTGGTAATTAACCTGAGAATGTCTTACCTTGCTTAGTTTACGGGAAATGCAAACCTCATGAGATTTGTTATGCAAACTGTTTCCTTCACTTGGATTTCATGTTCTGTCTGTGTTTAATGAATCTTGGTTTTGTTCAGATGACTGCGGTACTGATAATCCCAGGCAGACGTCCCTGGGGAGAAAAAAAAAGAAACCTGAAACCGTTATGGAAAAGTGATGAAAAGATGAAAAGTAAAGTTTCTCAAATTTACACGTCCTGTCAGGCTCACTCAGCAAAGCGTGAGTCTAATCTCCACGGGATACTCCCCAGCGTAGGCAGGTGGCAGGGGAGGGAGAGCATCCGACAGACCAAGAGGTGAGACCTGATGATAGACGTAGACACAGAAACTTTTAACAGATTCACTGAGAAATACAGTTGTTTCAAATGAGTCATACACGACACTCACTGTAGCACTGCTGGGTTCAGGACTACAGCCTCTAATCTCTGTGGCATCCACGGAGCAATGCCGTCTCTCCTGTTACACCACCCAGGGCATGTGCCACACCGCGTGCCACCGCTGCCGTTCAGCATCCTACCCCCGGGCTCTCACCGTGAGCTCTCCCCACTAATGCCCTAGGTACTGTTCACCCCTTGCAGGAAAAAAACCCAAACCACCAAACCCACAAGACTGGTGTAATTAATGTTCAGGCTCGTCTGGTTTGGGATCTTATCTCTGCCAGTGGCCAGCAGCAACCAACAAGGCAAGCACGCAGTGGCACTTCTATGGGGTAACCTGCCGGCTTCCAGCAGCTTGCAGCTCAAAGGCTTCCTGAGTCCATACCTTTGTATTTTGTAGACTTTGATATGTTTTTCTTCTCTGACTGGTCAAAATCCTTTTTGAACCTATGTAAATTTTTGGCATTATCCTGGAATAGCAAATTCCAACATACTGTGTGAAAAATTACCTCCCTCTCTTACTTCTCTATAATTTTAACTATTTAATTTTATTTCTCCTGTTTCTTATGTCATGGTTAATAGGGAACAATTATCAGCTGTTCAGCTTAACGCCCTCTTTCAGTTCCTTTCCAGGCTGTAGACCTGTAGCATACCTAGTCGCTCCAAGTAAACAAGCTTTTCTTAACCTTTGCTCACCTCTGTGGCCCTGTCACACCTTTTGTTAAGTCTGTAACATCTGTTTTAGGCTTTAGTTCCAAGGATTTTGGGAGCAGAAGATTGGATGTAATCACGGTGAGGGTGCAGAAGGGATTTATACTGTAGCGTTTTAGTGTGTTCTGTTCAGTTTGCTATTTCCTTCTCAGTTATTCTGAACCGGCCTGCTTGGGAGGGACGGTTTGGTTTTGTTTGACAACTACAGGGTATTTAGCTGATGTTTTCATAAACCTCCCTACAGCAACTCTAAGAACGTGAATAAGTAGGGCAGAACACATCACTGAATTTTTGTATTGGGGTTGGCTCTCTGTGTTACTTTGCATTTATCCATATTAAATGTCAACTTGCTGTACTACTGCCCACTCGTTCACTAGCATGAAATTATCGTGCAACTCTTCCCAGCTGGCTTTTGCTTTTTATTATCTCTAATAATTTAATAATCACCAGCAAAATTTTCACTTTATGATCTTTAACAAATTATTTATGAGCACGCCTAATGTTAGGTTGCAGCGCAGATCCCGAAGAAACTCTGCTTGTCATCTTTCTGCATTGCAAAATCTGATCATCTTTTGCCTCTTATTCTATAATCAATTATTGGCCCATGGAAGGAGCTTCCTTTTTCACCTGTGACCATCCTGGAAGTTTTCATAAAACCCATGAAACTCTGTGAGGCAGATGGCTCCTGTCTACACGCTCGGTAACTTTTTCAGAATGATGTAGCAGACACACGAAGGCGACTTCCCGCTCCAAACGCTGTTGACTCTTTCCTGCTATTTCATATTTGCCCGTGGGCTTACTGACATTACCATTTCTGCCAGTTTGTCTACAATGTTGGACCTGTTGGAGGTGGTTCCCAGGCTCCCTGGAGCCCCTTCAAAACTGGTGAAAGCATTGTCACGCACCACTCCTCTCCGTAAAGAGCCATTTGTTGCCACACTCAGCAAATCCTCGCTTCGGTCTCTCCAGCCACCGAGCTCCTAGAGCTTGCTGCTGGCTGCTCTGATGGCTTTGCTCCAGAGCCTCTTCTGCAGACCCCTGCCACTCTGAGAGCCTTCCCGCAGGGCTCTCCCTGCCGAGGAGGCCACCAGCGTGAGCTCCTCTTCGAGCTCTCCGCGAGCCAGCACTGAGGCGAAGATTCCAGCCAGCCAGGACCTTGTCGTGGAGTACTCCTTCTATGTGTTGGCCATCAAGTGATGCTGCAAGGTTTCCTGCTTTCTGATGTGTTTGAGAAATATGTCACAGTCTTGTCTTGATTGCCTTGTTTTGATTTTATGTTTAATTTAACAAATTTATGCTTTTCTCTCTCTTCCTTAATTGGGCACAATCTAAAATTTGGGAGACACAACCTTTTACTTAAGAAATTCCATTGTTCATCCAGGCTTCTTTGCTCTTTTCAAAGGTTCTTTCAAGTCAGAAATATACCCTTAAATTCTAACACAGTTTCTTTTAAACAATATCCACCCTGCCTGCATGCAGTCTGCCCTTCTGACTCTTCTTTTTAATTACCTTTTCTGCCGGCTTTCTTAGTTTTGTGTAGTTCTTCAATCAGAAAGTCCTACGGTGGATCAATCTCTGCATCTACAAAGGTATTCAGCTTGAGTATGTTGGGTCACTGTGTGACCTGTACACAAATCCATTTCAGCATTTTTGGTTCTAAGCAGTGCTGGCTTGGGTCTTGACTTAAAAATAAGAAGCAGCTCCTCTTCTCCAGTCTGTCCATACAGAGCTGATGGAAGGATTCACATTTTAGATCCTGGAACATTTTTATTTCTCTATAAAGTATCATGAATGATTTTTACGTTAAGTATAAGACATGGACAATGTCATGAATTGTGTACTCCATTACCATGCTGAATGCATTATAAGACTGAAAAAAAGATCAGAAGATGTTGTTTGATGCTATTGCCCTTCTAGTAGTCAGCCTGAAGCTCAGTTATCTCCCTTTTTGAATTTCCACATGAAAGGCTTTTGACTGCTAAACCAGACAGCTAGTTCCTACATTTTTAGCTGCAGAGGATCCATAGCCTGATTTAGAAAATAGGTGAAAGAAGCAACTCACCAGCTACGCCCCACGCTCTTCCAGGATCTGCTGCAGGCAGGAAGATGCATCTATCCCCCATGCAGGAACGGACTCGAGCAGAGGATATGCTAATGACTGTCCATATGCATTATTTCTGCCCAACTGTGTTAGCGCAGAGACAAACACATAACCAATTTTCTTCGGTTATATGCGGTGCTTTATTTCAAGGCGCCGGGAACCAGGGGTACGCACCCAAATCTGGCTCCAATGTCGCAATACGATGAAGTACGCAATTGATGTCGCAATACGATGAAGTAATCTGTAATGCAACTGCACCAGCAGGTGCACAGCACTAGCCAAAACCTTTAAAAGAGAATATGCGGGATTTCTGTGAGTGACTGCCATACACCTGCTAACAGTCCAGCTTTAAGTTTCATAGTAACAGCAGGCATTTTTCTTATCAATTTCCTTTTATTTTTCATCGGAGTGCAGCACGGAGGCAGGTGACCCATTCATTATGATCAACCACTGAGAAATGGCAAGCCTGCTTTTGCCAATTTAAATAGTCAAGTCACGAGTGATGGCAAATATTATGTTCAGCATGGCTCTAGATAAAGTCCAGGGGGCAAGCACACAGTTAAAGACTGAAAATACACCATGCTGAAGCCAGCATTTATTTAAAAACTTTGCTGGTCTCCTGCATTTTATGGCAAATGCATAACTTGTATGTTGGGAGATAGTTATTCAGCGGCTGTGATAAATCTTGCCCAGAAGTCATTCTTTGCCATTGTCATGCCTTAACAGGCTGTGCCTCAGGCTATGATTTTGAGCAGCCATGTTCTGTTGTCCCTTGTGTTATTAATAGATTTTGTAGGCCACCTGCCTTTTTAATCCCCCCATCCTTTTTTTTTTTGCTATAGCACAACCTCTTTTATCCCCTCCCGGCCCATTGCAGGCTGGCTATTTGGGAATAAGAGCACTGATAAACACAATCCTGTGTCAACAGGCCTGCAGTTTTCTATAAAAGGGCCTTCTGGCTGAAGATTTGGTACTTACAGCATTAGGAAGGCTGCCCTACTAAATATGGCTTTTCTTAGCGCATATGTCCTATTAAAGCTGGTGTACCACCTTGAGAACTGGCATACTGCCACTCTAACACATGGGCATGGTGGTACACTCTGTATAAGCTCGAAATATGCTTGCCGAGGGGAGGATTCCAAGCCTAGGATACTGCAATGATATTTTTGGCTGGCATACTCGCAGGGAAAATCCAGAGCCAATGTTTTCTATGTTCACTAACCTCCAGCACTCAATTTTAGGCATCGCATGTCTGATTAACAGAGATAGCAAGACTTAGGCAATTCCAGCTTACCTCAATGCCCCTGAGCAATATTTCTGCCAATGCAGAAAAGCTGAGCAATAGTTCCCCACCCCACCCCCCCCGATGCTGGAGCTGGTCTGCAACGCTTGGGACAACATACAGAAGCTATCTGCAGTGAAAGTTGCCTTTCACTGTTGAGAATTCAACAATAAACAGCACTTATACAGCTGAAAGCAACCAGCTCTGGGCTCTGGCCAACTGGACGGAGGAAGGAAGGAAGGGAGAGGGGTCAGCTGGAGCTCGGAAGCCCTGCCCATGGGAAAGAGGGCTGCGTGAATTTAGGTCTCACGGAATTTTCCAGATCATGACCTGTATTGCTTATTCTCTGCAGGATTATCAATGAGGAAATTTGCACTGTTTGAACTTGCCCAGTGGTAAAAGGTTGCATTGTAGGTTATTTCATTTATAAGAAGTCAAGATAGGCTAATTCACTTATTTTCAGAAATGCATAGTCTTGTACCGTTGGGCACCAGGTATGGCCCCCCTGTTCACAGGGCTCTTTCAGCAAGCACCATCGAAAATCCCTCTCTCTAGACCTTTCTCAAAGGAGACATCACTGTGCCCAAGCTGGGAAGCTCTGGGAAGGAGCACAAGCTATCTAAATTGCCTCTCCTCTATCATTCCTGCCCCAAAGAGTAATCAGCAAAACCACCCCGCCCATCCCATTTGAATTCCAAATCAGGCATGCATACCGCCTGTTTTAGGGTGGAGATCTCACCCTGTATTTTGGGTTTCCAAATCAGTGATTGTGTTGCAGATGACAATTACTTCTCCTACTGTATCTGTAGGGCGATGAATGGCTTCTCCTATTCTAAGTGCAAAGTGGCAGCACAATAGCTTTGGAAAGGTTTATCCAAGTTAAGACAAGTCCTTCTCCTACTCCTGGGAGGTTTGAGAGGCAGAAGGGCAGCTTTTTCGCTAGGCTAATTCGTTGTTTGGCTTCTAGGCTTTGGTAACTATATTGCATAGCAAGTGTATTCATGTTTTTTGCTCCTACCCCCACCCAGATGAAGGGACGAGGCCAACGTGTGCCGCAGCGGTTTTTCATCCCGCAGGCTTGGGTATCCTTTCTAATGCAGGACCTGAGCACGAACAACAGTGCGGGCTTGGGTCTTGTCTTGACACGGAGCTGGGACACAGGCTGCGCTGCACACCCAGGTCCCGCAGGCTTGGCTAACCAGTAAGGGTGCCTGTGCCAGAGGGGTTTTCCTGCAATACGCCAGGCCTAGGACAAACACGCAACTACAGCAGAAGAATAACAGTTCCACTGAAGTAAACAGAGCAGTGACAGTTTGTACCAGTTGCTAATTTGGCCCGTGGTGTCACTGTTTTGCATATGTACACTCCCAGTGAGTTTGCCGTAGAACAGTATGTGTCTATATGCGTATCAGAGGGTCACATACCTATTACAATTTCTTTTTTTTGTACGCTGTTCTGCATTACTTTTTGAAATCACAGAAGCTGCTGCAGGAGGAATCATTATCCTCAGCACATCACACGTGCTAGTATCTTCCACCTCGCTTTCACTACTTTTCAGGCTCCAGCTATGATTATGGTATTAACTGGTCAGCATGGACTGGGACTCTTCAAAACAGCAGAGGTTTTGATTGAACTGATTTTGATCAGTTCAGAGGAACTGATAACAGTCCCACCAATAATTCCGATTGGGGATGATAACAGGAATTACAAACAGCAAAAGGGGAGTGAAGAAGAATGGGAGTTTAGTGCACACCTATGCACGTGGCATTGCTTGTTATTTAAGTAGCAGTTAAGCTGGATGCAAGTGAGAGAACACGAACAAATTATCCCAAGAGTCAGCAACATTTGTTTCTTACCTTTTGAATTATTAAGAAATACATTGCCTTTAGTAACCTTTCCCCCGATATGGCTGCCAGCTATGTTTTTGTGTGCAAACCGCACTTGCTCTGAACTCTCTGGGGTGTATCGGATTGGCCTTGGCTGTAGCAGCAGAGAGAGGGTGGTGATTCAGCGTTGCGCCGTTGGCTCACAGACCGTGCCTCTCAACTGCTCTGTATTAGGAGGGTCTGCTTTCACTTTACAGCATATTTGCCTCCATCCCACACAGATCTCCTGGCATCTTATTTTCACGACTCTAAATCACTTGTGTGATAAACACAAAACTAAGGTGTCAGGCAATGTTGTTTATACTAATCCTACACCCTTTGCTCTCTTGCCTTATTCCCAAATTCCTTTATCTCGTCTCCATCAGTAATGATTAATGCATACATTTCAAAAAGGCCCGTTATGCTGAGGTGCAAAGATGCAACACTGTAGTGGGAGGCACCCAGCGCACCCCTGCTCCCCACCATCACACCCAGCCTAGATTCTTCTTAAAGGAGATGAGACCTGCCGCGCTGAGCCAAGGCTCCGCAGCTCTGCCAGGCATTGCATACATATGTATCTGGTTTGTCTTTCTTACTTCTTTCATTTTGTTAAAACAAACTAGCATTAAAAGCAAATCACGAAGGAGACAGATGCTTAAAAATTCTGCTTTATAAGTACACCAACATGAAAGCTAAATGCAATCACTCATGCACTCACCTCCTATTGACATAACTCAGGAGATATATATATATTTTAGTATTTGATATTTTTTTGTTAATCAAAACAATTCAACTGGCTTTTACAACCTATTTACAACCACCGAAATTCTTGATTTTAAGAGCTTTTTTATAGCAGAGCTGCCCCTTACTACCAGGTAGTTAGGTTAATTGCTAACACCAAGTGCAGAGATGTTGTGAGGGATCCGTGCAGACGGACACCCAAAGAATAAGGGTGCTTACGATAGGAGTGGCCTGTAGCAGCATGCCAGCTCATTTATACAAAGCGGTACAAAGCGGTGTTCGGTAATTACAGAGCACGTGCATGCATATTCCAACGCTCCACATGTTAATAAAGGCCAACTACGTGTGCTCTGCCAAGAAAGCGACATGATCTGCATCGCGATGATGAAGCCAGAGAGGAGCTGCAATCAAACGGCTGTGAACAGCACCAGAAGGAAAGTCCTGGTCAACAGCCGTGAGGCAAACAGGCTGGTGGTGAAGCAGGGACCCGCTGAAAGGATTTGTGTCTAGTCCCTGCCTGAAGGGCAAAGCAACCATCCTTTGCAAATACTGGTGCCTCTATTGCTCACTCATGTGGTACCAGGGTTTGTTCTCACTCGGACTGAGTTCTGCTGTTTCTACGAAATATCCAGGTTAGGTCAGTATAAATATTCAGGGAGTCGTGTATACCTTGATTTATCTGATGGGATTTTCTACAAGTCTTGGGTACCTTTATCTGATTTTTCATCTTATGTTATAGCTGTTATAGATCCAGTAACTAGAAATACTACAGCCATTTCCAACCACTCTTTTTATGAACTGTTTAGGATTGCCTCTGACCAAACTAAATTTTGCACACAGGCGCACACACACACACATACACATACACACGCTCCATTTTAAGATCACTGCATTAACCCATTAGAAATACTGTCTCCCACTTTGTCAGAGCAGGCAGTCTACTAAGGAATATAGAATGTATTGCTACTTCTTCTGTGAGAAATTGAGAGATTCATGGGGAAAATCATTAAAGTTGAAGCTAGGAAAGTCTAATTAGATAATCCAACCCTCCTCCTAGTGTGTGTCAGTTTATCTTAATAATGCAATACATTATTAGGGCTATCCCTACTTTTTTAATGTCATCATCGTTATAAAGGAGAATTGGTTTGCTTACCTCAAATGCAGATGACCCCAGGAATTTGCTTCTTGTAGAATTCAAAGCAGGTCAAATTTTTTCCAGCAAAAATGGATCTTTTCCACAATTTTTTGTATTCTCATGGCAGAGTCACAGCTCCATCTCACCATGCCTGAAGTTTCAGGAGGAGCAGCGGTGATCCACAAAATATGACCTTTTAGACCCTTTAAAATGTGACAGACATACAATTAATAACATGCAAACTACTTCAAGGGGGTATGTCAAGAAATTTCAGCCCACCATCTTTTTTCTTGTCATAAAGAGAGAGGTTTGATTTCCCTCCCTCAACAGTAGCAATGACCTTTACCATTTCTGTCCCTTCATTTGGTGTATATAAATGAAAACAATACTAACAGAGGCTCTGGAGCGTTTCCAAGGCACATGGAGGTCTTCAGGTGAAAAGCCCGAGGTAGAAATGCTAATGTTTATTAGTGTTCCCTACAGTTTCTGTTTGGTTTTCTACGTCATGGAGAAAAGAGCCTTTTCTCTGTCTTCTACTTTGGCCATCTAAGATTGACTGACACCTCTTACAGTAGTTCTTGGACTTGTACTGCTGCCTGTAGAGAAGTCAGTGGTCTGAGAGAGTCTGAGGACTTCATTCAGATTACACATTGGCGTAAACAAGAACTAATTTTCCTGAAGTCCAAGAAAACAGTCAAAGGATTACTTTTTTTAAAGGAAGGACTCCTATAATTATTTCTTCCCTCAAAGCTGATATCTGCCCTGCCTCCCAGTGGTGCTAAGGCTCTGAGCAGCCCAGGAAATCTCATGGAAGCCAACATCCTTCACCCCACTTCCAGCAAAGACAGCTACAACACTGACAAACTCATGTTGGCCAGGTGTGCCCCGCTGGAAACACCTTGTTCCAAAACAAGGTTTCAAGCATATTAATACAGGGCTATGAAAATTTGGAAAAAAGTGAGCTTTTGTGGTTTCCTCCAAGTAATGTCCCCAAATAAAATCTTTCAGAAAATACCTGTTCTTGAATAAAACATGCTACATGAAAAGAAGCACAACTGTTCTTATGTTGGGATTTTTTTGTGAAGCCGGAGGGTGTAGTCACCTCCTCGCTATAGCAAAGCAAAGTTTCGTGAGGAGCAAGTCACCCGCCTTCTCGATTGCCGGGCTGCAGAAAGCTGGCCTGGAGACCTCGGCAGATCCGCAGGCACAGAAAATAACAGCATCGCTCTGAAAGGGATGGAAGATTAGGCTCCAGCCCCACGGAGTGATTGTCAGGATATGGCATAAATCCCATCAGCTCAAGCAGAGGCATTTAGATATTAGTGTTTAATGAGCTGTTTGGTTCCATTTAGTTCCGTATTGCTTTTAAGTATCTCTGTGCATTCAACCAAAGAAAATTGTAATAGCACAATTTATTAAATGAGCTTCTCAAAGAATCTTAAAATACGGGAATACTGTAGCAATGAATACTACAACAATAATATTTTAGAATGTAAAGGAAACTTGTAAGTATTTCAATAGAATTTTCATTAGTGTGATTGCAGCATGAAAATTAATCAGTCATCTGTAGGTTAGCTGAATTATCTTTATAAACAGTTCATTTGCAGACGGAGGAAACTGGGATGCATACCATGAAATCAATGATGTGTAAAATAGATCTGAAATAATTTCTGTCTGTTTTCCCACACAGTTTGTCTAACTTAAACTCAAGCTGCAAATGCATTTGTGTATCATCAATAATACCAACCATAAATGCAGTCTGTATGTCTGCTTGTTCATGAGATTACACCAAAAATATATCTGAATGAAGGTGGAGCTGGGCCAGCACACAGTACTATGTAGGAGCTGCAGTGGGAGGTGCGTGTTGGGGGCTCACCGCGGTGGGCAGCGCAGCCCCCCCGCCGCTCGCTCGCTCTCCCCAGCGGGACGGGGGAGAATTGGATGGGTAAAAGTGTGAAAACCGGTGGGTTGAGATAAAGGCAGTTTAACAGGTAAAGCACAAGCTGCGCGCGCACGCAAAGCGACAGGAGGAATCCCTTCTCTCCTCCCCGTCGCAGGCGGGCGTTCGCCCCCCAAGGACAGCAGGGCTCCATCACGCCTGAGGGTGACTGGGGAAGACAAAGGCCATTGCTCCAAGTGTCCCCACCCTCCTCCTCCCCCAGCTGTTACTGGTGCGCGCGGTGCCGTATGGTCTGGGATATCCCTCGGTCAGCGGGGTCGGCTGTCCCGGCTGGGTCCCCCCCAGCCCCTTGTGCCCCCCAGCC
The DNA here is from genome assembly GCA_008711295.1 of Anarhynchus alexandrinus. Lineage (NCBI taxonomy): Eukaryota > Metazoa > Chordata > Aves > Charadriiformes > Charadriidae > Anarhynchus > Anarhynchus alexandrinus. Next base: position 195,915 of record VUYV01000375.1, on the reverse strand, counting down.
CCTCGCTGGTGGGGCAGGGTGAGGAGCAGAGAAGACCCTGACACTGTGCAAGCGCTGCGCAGCAAAAGTTAATGCATCCCCGTGTTATCAGCACCGCTCTGGTCACAAATCTACTACGAAAAAATATCTTTACCCAGACACTGGAGATGAAGATGATTTGTGAGACATAAGGTGTCTCTTCAAAACACAGAACCTTCTAATAATTATAGAATCATAGAATAGTTTGGGTTGGAAGGGACCTTTAAAGTCCATCCAGTCCCACCCCCCTGCCCTGGGCAGGGCCACCTCCCACCAGCCCAGGTTGCTCCAAGCCCCGTCCAACCTGGCCTTGGACACCTCCAGGGATGGGGCAGCCACAGCTTCTCTGGGCAACCTGCGCCAGGGGCTCACCACCCGCACAGCAAAGAATTTCTTCCTCATATCTAATCTAAATCTCCCCTCTTTCAGTGTAAAGCTGTTCCCCCTCGGGGTTTGTAGGCTGTTTTCTCAATAAAGGGAAAATGTGAGATACAGGCATGGGGTATATAGACGTTTTATGTACCATAAGCAGAAGGCAATTGCACCAATTCCTTGTTACAAGAGAGCAACTGTACTTTAGGAGCCTTAATTGGAGATGGACCTCACAGATTGCTCACCAGCTCCTTTTCCAAGAGCTACTAGCGCTAAACAACCTCACATTACAGCAGGTTTTCTCAACCCCAAGCATTTTGTGCGCACGAGAAATAAGCACTTTAGGAGTAGGTATCACAGGGATATCTGGTGATAGCTGTCATAACAACCACTATTACCTACACAGTTCTGTAAGTATATCCATAAGGCTGACAAAAGCCATCTAGATGTCTTGCTACTTAGGATTAATGTTACAAGAGAGCTCTGGCGTGGGATAAAGAGTAACAGTTAAGAAAATACATATACCAAAATATTCATGGAAGCACTCAGTGTAAGTCTTTCAAGGAGCTCAAAATGGCACTTCACCCTTGGTTGTAAAGTCCACATCGGACCCCTGGCCAAGCATCCTACCAGCTAGACACTCCAAGCACCAGAGACAAGGGCAGAAGAAGAGGGAACAAATGAAACAGAGAAGAGGAAAATGAGATGAAGGGATTAGTTAGAGGAGAACTGGGAGGAGTGTAGTGAGCAAACGGGTGAGTAGGAGGAAAATAAATCTGAGAAGTAGGCGGGTGAGAGGTACATAAAGCCATGAAGATGATACCAGATTACAGAGTCGTGAGTCAAACACTGAAGCATGAAACAAGTCTACAAAGGGTATCCCACATTCTTCTAATTCACACAAAAACTTCTGCAAATAACACTCTCTGCCAGAGATATGTTACGCAAAATCAATATCCATCTTTGTGGGTTAAGTAATGTTTAAAGAGTGAGTCACACAGCTGATGCATGTATGTGAGTCTGAGTGGTTACATAGGTTCAAAATGTGCACAAAATACAATAAAGGAAAAGAGTGGGATTAAATATTGTGCAAAATGTAAAAACTGAAATTGTTTTGAAAAGTCTCACCCAGAAAAAGGAGGAATTTGCATGGGTCACACTTATGTGCCAGATAGGTCCGGTTTTTCAGGATCTTGCCACTGTCCCACAGGTCTAACACTTCACTGAAATCAGCTCTCCAGGATGTAGAATTTCCTCCGGACTTGTTTTTGCCCCCTCAGTAGTCTGGTATTTGTGGACCTCGGAGCAGGGATGTTTTTCTCCTAAACATGCCTGCAAAACAGGGAATAATAGAAATGTTCTTTCTTTTGAAATGAAGGCCATGCATACAGACATAGCCTGGGATGGCCGGGCAGGGCCACGGGGACGGGGTGGGCCAAGACCAGGCTGGGACGTCAGCCCACTGAAAAACGAGCCCTTCATAACAAACAGAGCAATTTTAGGCTCTGAGGAAGAATCAGTTCAATCCACCCAACCTCTGAATTACACTCATGGACGTTTCTTCCTTCATCAACCATACAGAGAGCAAAGACACTTAACCTGGCAAACAAAAAATGGCCAAACCCAGATTATGTGTGAAACCTGTGATGTTTTCTCTTGACTTAAAACCTTATCTACACTTAGTACTTATTTCTGTAAGTTTACACTTCTTTACAGCATCTCCTAAACTTCTTGGCCTCACGGACAGCAGTCAACTCAATTTTCTTCCTAGACCACCAAATACTCCTATCTGTAATTACCCGTTTTATGTTTCATGTCTATGCGGGCTATTCGCGTATAACCAGCCACGGACTCACAGACCACCACTGCTGTGCAAACCAGAGCTTTTCATAATGCGATCCTGCATTAAATACAGTGTGGGACTAGTCCAGTATTCCTAAGCTGCTCATCCTCTACGCTGCTAAGAAAACCACTGAATTGTTAGACAAATACAGATTTTGATAGAGAACTTTGATTTCCTTTGTTAGATGCTTTAGTGGGTATTTCACTTCTTGTTTCAGAGTATTGCCTCCAAGAAACTAAAGTGATTCGGGATTTAATTCCATATTTATATTTTCCCTGTATCCTTCTTCAGAGCCATGGTGGACTCATTAATAGCTAAGCACTTTCTCTGACTGAGAGACTTTTGAAACTGGAATTAATTTTCCTAACCTGTAAGCCTCTTGTGTTGGCCACTTGATCCTTCACCTGACGATGTGCAACATCAAAGCAGCAGCTTTTTGCCGGCAGCGGAAGTGGCCGCATCTGTTGCAGCAGCATTAGCCACATCAATTGAGACTGTACGCCTCTCAGCTAACTTCTGCTCGGTCCTCATCCACTGGAGGTGGTGTCCCCACTGATTCTGGACTGCATGTATGCAGCAGGGGAAATATTTCATCCATCCTGCAAAGACAAGAGTGGAAATGCTGCACATTCATGCCAGTATCTTCTGGCAAGTACTCCGTCAGTGTTACTGGAGCACATTCACTGTTTTACCTGAAAATAAGACTGACATTATAATCAAGCCTCCTAAAATAATAAGCTATACAAGTTTAAAGAAATACAGTAGCTGCAGGGTGTCGTGAGAAGTCGCGTGTTTGGCAGTCACAAAGCCTGGGGTCGCAGAAGCAGTGCTGTCCGCAGCATCGAGGGCTGCAGCTGGAGCGAGAGGCAGGGCGATGCTGCCAGCCCAGCACCAGCACGGACTGGGGAAGGGCCGGCGAGGGCAGGAGCACAGCGAAAGGACAGGTCTGTGCCTGAGCAAGTACAGGAACGGGTTGCAAAGCCAAACACCTTTGAAGTGGCTCCCAGGAAAGAGAGCAGAGGTGGCTGAAGCACAGCTCACAGGGGGCGATTCCAAACAGGCTGCTTGGCTAAACCAAATCACCTCCATCACACCTTGCCGAGAAGCTGTTGCACAGACTACTCCTTCTTCTCATCGTTCTCTTCATAAACATTTGGGAAGGCCTTTGAGACAAGTCAGGACTTTCTGCCCGATCTGTTCTTGACAGAGCAACGAGGTATTTTGTTCAAGGACTGCGCCGCTCAGCTCTCCGCTTCCAAACACAGAACAGTAACTGGGACTCCCTCTACGAGCATTTTCTACTAATTCAGAAACAAACCAAAACACAACTAGAACGTATCTTTTGACAGATAAAACATCTCCAGTCATATTTACTGATTCATGCTGCTCTAGGTATTTACGTTGCTAGCTTGGGACAGAACATTTCCAGTGGAAAACTGGGGGAGATGTTTCTGCAGCTCAGAACTACCCTGAAAGCCTTGCAGGATTTTAGGTAAATATTTTCAGACGGGATTTGAGTGGCCTTTTCTCCTCCACAGATTCAATTAATAAGTACAGGATAGTGAGGTACAGTAAAGGATGATCATAAAAGGAAGTGCTCCCCCCGTTCTTTAGAATTTGCAGTCAGTATTTCACCGGAGACATAAGGTCTGCTTTTCAGACCGCAGCTTTACCTCCACAGAACCCAAGCTGGTCTCCCTAGGAAATGTCCACACAGACAGAGAACACTCAGACGTGCACGTGAGGGAAGACAAGTGTGCAGAGAGGTGAGTGGACATGTAAAGATACTACGTTCAGCACACCAAAACATCTGTACAGGACAGTGGAACACTAAGGACCCACCGATGAACAAGGTTCTTGATCAGTACATGGAATTATCACCTATTTGAGTTTAGTGATATAAGCGGGAAGCTTAATTATGAAATCGTAAGCTCTGGAGAATGATAAACAAGCTTAGCCCAGCTTTTATTGCTTTGCTAGGAGGAGCCGAACTTTAGCTTACTTGTGCAGCCACTTGGCATCCACAGACGTCCCAGCCAGAGCGCTGGTAAGATGTAATGCAAAATATGCATGAAGCAATTCAGTGCCCGGGTTCAGAGCATCCGTGTCTGTTCTGAACTCCACCACAGCTGACGTCTGAGATAAAGCCTTTATTTCCCTTCACTACCAAGGGCACGGGAAAAAGCAAAAGCTGAGCACAGCTCGGACGACAAACTTAGCAGTTCTTATGAAATAAGACAAAGCATCAGAAGCACTGCATGCTTTGCTATTCAGCTCCTGTTCTTGAGTCTTGTTAGCTCTCCCTGTGGTACAAATGTTCATGCACGAGAACCCAGGAGAACTAAGAGTAAAACTCCTCTGGTATTTTCAAATGAAACATTGTGTGCTGCAGGAGAGACAGGGTGTCATCTCTGTTTCAAAAGGAGACTCGGGGTATTGATCTTTCCGGATGAAATTCAGTCCTGACCGGCCAAACATCATGTGGAGACTATTCTCCTGGCGTTTCTGTACTCATCTCCATCTGGTGTGCTTGGAAGAGGAGCCAGAAGAATGCAGTGAGTGATACCTCTTCTTGCCAGAAGACCCTCCAGGTAGCAGATAATGCCAATAGCAGGACATGCTCTTCAGGGAGGGGGTCACATATCTCCTTCACTCAAACAACCCTCAGAAGAGCAAATTCCTTCTCTGACACTGAAAGATCTGTAGCTAAATCTTCATCTGCAAGGAAGACCTATAAATACATTAGAAATGCTAAGTCTGAAGCTGCCTAAGGTTCAGCAGGTCTGCATTTCTGTAACAGAGAAACGTTTTTTGCTTGTCTGGTTTTTAAATTCTGAACACAGTCCTTTCTGCTGACACTAACGCGGATCTGGCAGAAGGAAGCTGGGGACAGAACATCTCAATCCACTGCAGTCAGGCTCTCCGGAGCTTCTCTGCCGAGACAATAATCTGCAGTAATTTTGAGAGCAAGATGGTTGCCATTTACATGCTGCCAAAAGACCAGAAAATAGTAAGATATATGCGAAATGTTTATGCCATTGTTTCATTCCTGTTTATTTCCAGTGACTTGCACTCCAAGGCTTTCCAGCAGCACGACAGGGTCTCCAGCTGGGCAGCATCGCTACAGAAGAGGAGCCTTGACTTTCTAGGAAAGAATCACACGACCTGGAAGGGCTCTGTGAGGCAAATGCTATCTGCAGGCAATGTCAATCAGCCAGCGTCAACCAGAATCTAAACTTCTTGATTAGCTGAGGATACAGGTTGAACACTACACGGAACCCGATTCTCAACCTACCCAAGCAAGAGTCAGGAATAATTCCCCAGAGATGTGTTAAATTATTCTAGAATAATTCTTATAATGTGACATTTGTGTATGCCTTTGCAGATAATTTTCTTCCCGAGTGGGAGGAGGATTAGTAGAGAGAGAAAAAAGACATTAGTTAAGGTACTGAGTCTTCTGTGTTGTCAAAAACTTACGTATGCATATCTCTGTAGCTGGCTATACATCTTTACACAATCAACAGAGATTTCTGCGTGGTTCTGCCTGATTTTTAATCAGCCATAGCTTTATTGTATACCTATGATTTTCTGTCTCATAAAGCTGATCAGTCATATCAACTGGTTTTTAAATTGTCTTAAAAAACAATATTGTCTTTTTAAAATTAAAAGATGAAAAAACCTGTAGTTTTACCCACCCATTACAAGCACCTCAGCAAACACTCTCCAGCCTCAAAGCAAACAAACCGACCCCTCCCAGTTTCCAGAAACCCTCATCCTTCTTTAAAATTGGAAATGACTAAAAACCCTGAAATAAACTTAAGTTTTCTTGACATCATCTTCCACCAAGGCAGTGGTGAGGTAGGCTTCTCCCTCCAGGAAGAGCACACATTTCCCGGGTGCAGAGACGCCAGCCCTCTCGGACGCGCGCGGGAAGCCGGCGGTGCCAGCTGGCCCGAGCTGCGCTGGGCGCTCCCCGCTGTTTGCAGCCAATCTGTGCGAAACAGGACAAAAGGTCTGGCGGTCAGGCCGGCGAGCGGGGCTGCGGCAGATGGCCGAGCAGCCGCAAGGGTGATGCCGGGACAGGCTCCCTTCCACCCACCCGCCCGCAGATCCGCGCCTGGTGAAGCCGCCTGCAGTGGGTATTCCCTCCACCGCCTCTGTATTCCCCCACCCTCCCATACCCTCACTCAGCCTCGTCCCACCTCTGATCTGCGCCTGCCTTCCCCAAACACACAGACACCCTTTGTCTCCAGACCACTGGTCCCAGAGTAAGAACTGACTGCCTTCTCCTTCTCCGCTCCTCTCCCTTCTGTTTTTTCTTTTCCACTTGAGTCATCCCCTCATTTCTCCTTCCCACCAGGTCTCCCCAGTTCTTCTTCCACGTCTTCCTCTCTTCTAGGCTCCCTATCTGCTTAGGTTATTTTCCTCAATCATATTTTTATGCTCTGATGGACATATCTTTACGGTCTGAAAGCCACAGTATATTCAAGACAGACCTAAACACATTACTTCTAAATACCATCCTCCAGCTAGCAGCCCAGATGATGAGCTGTACAGTGGAGACGGTCCAGTTTAGCTAAGCAGCAGCAATAGCTGAAATAATTAAAATAAATCTGCCTTTGAAGCAAGCTAAGTCAATAGATGCCAACTCACCAAATCTAATAATTACATGCTTCCTCCTGTGAAACTTGGAATAAAAGGTTCTCTTTCCAAGACACTGTGTTTAAGCAAATCAACAAAGAGAAAAAGAGAATGCAAGTTTAAGTGGGTACACACGTATAATATAAATATATTATTAAATATTTTTTGGTGCAAATAGCAGCACTTTTGGAGAAGCTGCAAAAATTTAATGCAGATGTCTCTACATTAAAATTGCTGACATTTTTATAGAACACAACACATAAATCATAAATCACATTTACCAGCAGTCCAGTGCTTAGGCATTTCTACTTTGCTTACTTTGGGAGTTTAATCAAATGAATCCTATCAACCTCTAACATCATAAATCAGTCATTTTAAGAAGTAATGGGGGCTTAAAGTAGTATGAGTGAATGAATTTCTAGTTAGCTCATGCTTCTCTGCATATTAATTTTAAGTCTTGAATTTACTCCAAATTACTATAAAAAAAAAAATCAAAGCGGGATACATTTTACTGTGTAGATTTCTGATAATAATGAACTCTCATTTATTACACCACTAAATATGCAACTCTCTCTGCTTTTCACTCCAAGAGCACCCTGAAAAATTCCAGTGTTCAGAGACAACGCAAAAATGAGGCAGCTGTCGAAGGTGCCACGCTGCAGCACTGTGTACAAAGGCTCCAACACCATCTTCAACCCATATGAAAACGTTGATGAGCCCAGATGTTACAGTCCGAGCTCTGCTAGTTCTAAAAGGATGGGCTAAGAATTACAGTGGCGAGAGAGCACCCCAAGTCCCAACTGTTATAGCGCAGCTGATTGGCAAGTACAAGCTCTCCCTCCACTCATCAGGTTTTAATCCAATCTTTCCCACAGCTCAGGGAACTTAACGTGAGCTCTGCTGTGTGATTTTTTTTCTGGAATACTTTCCCCTTGGTTTCAGGCTTCAAGCCATGTCTATAGGGAACAGCATTTTAGCTTCCATGAAGCACCTTTCTGTAGAGATGTGGCACACAGAAAGAGGAAAAAGACCAAAATAATTTATTTTCACTGTGCATGAAGTTTAGTCAATCATGTCAGTACTTCCTGTCTTGTTATATTTTAGCAAAAACTGAACAGATTTTTTGACTACAGTTAAATGGATGCAAACTTGCCATTACTACTTGAAATCCTTCTTCATGTGAACACGTGTACTCTGCCGGCTAATTGCTAAAGAGCACAAAACCCCCAGTGGGAAAGTGCCCGCTGCCCTGCTGACTCTCCTTGTATGTACACGCGTTAAAGTTATTCACAAAGCGCCGTACCCACAAAAAATTATATGCAGCCTGCAAAAGAACCACAGAAGCTACAAGACAGGAAAAGAAGGAGGATGCCGTGACCAGTTTTTTAGAAAGACTATATGTGGCCACTTTATTGTAATGCCTCTAAAATATATATAGCCATGGCTGCTGATATAAGCCCACTCATGAAAATGTTACATAAAATGACTCTTGAGAGGTTGCTAAAAGCAGTAGCTTCCCTTAAAAACAAACAAACTGACTCACTTTCACATGGCACGTCTCTGGTAAAACGGAGAGATGCTGCTACGTGATGGATAACTAGGGTGAACCCTAGAGCCAGCTGCAGCCCCGGCCCCGGAGCTGACTGTGCGGGTGCGAGGGCAGCGCCTGACGCTGCCTCGCAGTACCACCAGCGCAGGCTGGTCACGGGCACAGCAGTGGTTCCTTACCTGCTGCCCAGCGCCGACGTGTCCAGGGAGCCCTTGCTGGAAATCTCGGTGAAGATATGGTTTACCGCACAGTGCTGGATGTGCTCCTTACAAACTCTTTTTGAAATAGAAAAAGAAAAAATCCACATAACCTATTATTACTTTCATGTCTTAAAACTGCCTGTCCAGACATGCCAGACTGCGCAGCAAGAGAGCAATTGTAGGGTACGAGTCCATGACATAATAATCCATTAAGAGCATCTGGATGCATAGCCTGCAGCCACAATCATTTGTCCTTGCTATTCCTCTACTTTAGTCTTCGTAATCGTATTCAATGCCTGCCAGAGTGTGCAACAGCATTTAAGTCACTAAAATTACTTTACTAGAACATATCTCTTGGAATTGCTTTAAGGATTATTTAATGTTTGTACAATACTTTGAATTTGTAAGTAATATTATTGCTTTAATACCTTTCTTTTTCCTGGGGGATTCCATTGTTACAGTGAATTTTCATGCAATTATTGCTAAAATTGCCTGGCAGACTAGTTTCTCCCATCTTTCTAGCAGGCCAGCAAGTCAGGCGTACACTAATAACCAATGTACACTATGTGGGATAACAGTCCTAAGTAAACCCTGCACAAAGGACTCTATGAACAATGGTATAGTAATTTCTGATCATAGAAGTGCCTCCAACAGTAGCTGCAGGGAAGCACAAGACGGATTCCCTTTGTAAACTGCATAAAATAAGAGCAGGGTTTTGTTGCCACTTCAGTCACGCCAACATACGTGACCTTCTCTCAGAAAGTACGAAAGCAGCAAATTACTGAAAATGTGCACAGTTTTGTGCATCCAACAATGCAGGTCACAAAATCAATAATATACAGAAACAATTGCTCAGAGATGAACAATGAAATACATTACACATAAGCTAAACAAGAATAATGCTCCCTTCAGGAAAGACACATCAAAATCACAAAAGACAGCTTGCTATACAGACTGCAGAAAAGAAAAGTGGCAGTCAGAAAACACTGAATTTTGATTTGTGGAAACACAGACTCACAGGGAGAAAAAAATAGAAAAAATTCTTCTACAGTAAAAAAAACCCAAAAGGCAGACTTCCTAAGTCTCCTCTGATAGTAAAATTTCGGTTTTCAAAAGGATCCAGAGATCAGTTTTGTAAGAAAATCTAAGGCCTAAGGTAAAACCTGAAGTCTGTAGCACAAGACTACCGTATTCACATCTTTTCCTTTTTTAACCCAGCTAAACAAACAGCGGCGCTCGCACAAGGCCAGGGCCACGCAGACCGCGTGTGTGGAATGGTCCTTACGCTGCTCCACATGGCACAGCAAATCTGTAGGCAAAACTCAATTTCCCACTGAAATACCAATGGGGAACCCGAGTAGGAAGGAAGTGCCTGAGCACTTGCATGGCTTCAGGACTAAATCATTTCGGCTCTTCAGCGGGGAGAGAGAAGAAGGAAAAGAAAAAGAAATTACCTTGCATGAAAACCGTATTAGATGCTGAAATATGAACTTGCATGACAAAACCCACAAAGGTCCAAACTGGGTCCCATCAGGGTGCAGGAGTAACAAATGTCTACCCGTCTCTGGAGCGATTTAGTGGAGGCTAGCGCAGGGAGAAGCCCCTGGTTTGTCTCTCCGTCTCTTTGCACAACCCTGTCCCCTGGCATGCTGTCAGAGTCAAACCCCAACAGTGGTCACCGGCAAATTCCCCCGTTCAGAGAGGAACTACGATGATAACGGGCACAGAAATCAGGTCACTCACTTTTCAGTTCCTTGGTCTTATCCAAGAGTCCTTCGTTTCCAAATATTACTGTGAAAGCCTGAATTCTGAACTTATCATTGAATCCACCATCATTTGTAATTTCACAGACGTCAGTAACTCACAAAACACTGCAACAGCTGAATGTAAGTCTGAAGTTTATCCAAACTGTGCAGGATTTCTACTCCCTTCTGCTTCCTGAACTAATCTTAAGTGACAGTAAATATATCTAATGCTTTAAAAGCATTATTTTAAAACTTCACAGTCAAGATTCTCAAAAGTGTGCAATGAAGGTAGCCGTTTCAGATACCTTTCAGTACGTGCCCCCTGAAAAGTCTGGCTTCTTCTAAGTGTCTTAAAATTGAGTTCATAAAAACCGTCAAAGCAAATAACAATTATTTTCCAAAGCTACTTAACACGACAATTGGATCATATTGCAAATCTAGTTCCAGAGGACCAAATTTTGACACATATCTCTCAGTCATCCCGCTCATTCAAGAGAAATCCATTTTATTCTGCATAAATCCAAGCTGCTGCGACAGCAGGTGCCCCCACCTTCCCTCTCCTTGGCTCTGCTCGCTCCTCCCAGCTCTTTGCTGGGGCCACCCTTCAGGCAGCCCTATGATAAGCCATATAGAATCAGAGAATTGTCTAGGTTGGAAGAGACCTTTAAGATCATCAAGTCTACCCGTTAACCCAGCACTGCCAAGTCCANTGCTCGCTCCTCCCAGCTCTTTGCTGGGGCCACCCTTCAGGCAGCCCTATGATAAGCCGTATAGAATCAGAGAATTGTCTAGGTTGGAAGAGACCTTTAAGATCATCAAGTCTACCCATTAACCCAGCACTGCCAAGTCCACCACTAACCCATGTCCCTCAGCACCACGTCTGCCCGTCTTTGAAACACCTCCAGGGATGGTGACCCCACCACTTCCCCAGGAAACCTGTTCCAATGCTTGACAACCCCTTCAGTGAAGAAACTATTCCTAATATCCATCCTAAACCTCCCCTGGAACAACTTGAGGCCATTTTGTCTTGTAGTATGCATTAGGCAACTGATCCAGCTGAAGATGAAGCTCTTTCCTTGGAGTGGAGAGATCAAATTCATTTTCAGCCTAGTCATTTTGTGGCTCCAGCTCATCGCACAGACGCACAAATGCTACTGACATGACAACGGAAACACAAGAGCCAGCAGACGCTGGTGGGACAGGGCGCACTGCCTCCTGCGCGAGGAGGCTGCAGATTTACGGCCCATTGAAATGATGGTGTAACCCCGGCTTTGGGGCAAAACATGCTCCGTAACACGCTGCAGCAACCTGAGAACCGAGAAACACACCAACGCCCGGCTGTGGGCACACAGAGCTAGCGGCAGCGGTTGGGTGGTGTGGTGGTCCATCTGTTGGCCAGAGCCAGGACTAACACCGCGCCTGAGGGAGCCGCGCTCAGGCTGTGCGTTCCAGCGCTGGCATCTCACCGCTCTGCGGGAAAACGCTCGGGCAGATGAATGTGTAGGTATAACAGACTGAGTCTTTTCTCCTTCCTTTTTTTGCTAAATCCCCCTTCCATTTTAGGAAAAGCATTGGTGCATAAAATGAACAGAAATAAGTGGATTTGAATAATACATTTCTTTCTCTGTTTAAAAATCACCTACTGACTTACTCTTTGTATTTGTGGTTTATGAAAATGAATCTCAAATATTTTGTATAGTTTTTGGAGATGAGATTAAACACTATTTTCTTTAAAAGCCAACAACATCATTGTAGACTTATAAAACAGATGGAGTCAAGGGTTCCTTCTGTATCTGTTAGAAACATTAAGTCCTGATTTTAAAACTAGATCACTTTGGGGAAAAAATTGCCCTCCTCATGTGAAGCATCACTAGCTTGCTTGACTGGGAAGAGATTTTCTTTACAGAAATAGGAACTTCTATAAAATCCATGTGTATGTATTTGATGGGTCATAGTCAGAAAAGGGAATGTATAGGAAACAAAATTTGTTGAGTAGCTGGAACTGAAAATTAATTCTATTCTCTGCAAGGGATACAGTTATAAATTAAGCCCACTGTTATTTTAAGCTCTCTTGCAAAGCTGCTATACTATGGTTTATACTACGGTCTCTTACCACTGAGTCTTCACATATGTTACCAGTGCTCACATATGTTACTAGTACGAGCTGAAATCCCCACGGGTCACCTTCCACTGGCACCACCAGTGGAACTACAGAAACACTCGAGTAAGAAATTAAGGCATCCGCAGGTACGGTAAGGCAAAAGCGAGGCGGCAGTTGGGTCTCACACAGCTCCGTCAGCAGTGCTCACCAGGAAAAAACCCTCGGATTTGGGTATCTCCTAACCTATTACAGCACGTAAGGCAGATGAGTAACATGTGGGCTCCACACCGTGGAGGACTCCAGCCTGCGCAGGATTCCAGCTGTGAAGCGGTTCACAGCTGCACCACATCTGCACAAAGGGAACGGAGAGCGGTACCTCACCTAACTGACACCTTTAGGTACCCAGTTCCTGCAGGCAGAGTGGGAAAACGCATTCTGATATCAAGTATCCCATGAGTACTTAAATTAATAAATAACATTAATACATTCCATTAATAAATTAATAAATCAATTAGTAATTTTATAATAAAATTAATTTCAATTAACAAACAACAGCTACCAGTCTACTAATGGAGAATGATCCTTCCATTTCCATAGAATGCGGGGGGCAAACTTCCTCCACGTATCTGACTGTGCCATGAAAATTGCATTAGGATTTCTTTATGCATATAAGCATGATACAAGAGAACATCCCTTAAAAGAGGGACTAATGAGGCATGCTCTAAGTGCAGTTTAGCAGGCACTTCATCTTTGTGGAATTCCCTGCTGAGCTGCACTAACCCCAACACTGCTAATTAACAATCAAATTGGAAAGGATACCTCATTTAAAGCAGAGCTATCTCTAGCAAGTGCAAAAAGTCAGGCAGGAAAATGTATCTACAGAGAGTTGACCTTCATGAAGAAACCTGTATTGCAAACCCACACGTCACCTGTGAGCAAGGAAAGGTTAGAAGTACCTGCTTCTGTATTTTGCTAGATTACCGAGTCCCTGCATTACAGTTACTGTAGAAAAGTCTCTTTGCTCATCCTGGCAACGATACTTTCATTTTTACAGTATCAAGCTTTGGGGGGAAAAAAACCCCAACCCAAACCAAAACAAACTTGCAAAACTTAAGACTTCTGTTATTAGAAATGTTTAAGGTTGTGGCACAAAATGACACCACCCCTCTTCTTGATTTTAGTGACTAATATTCCACCCGAAATCACATTACTATGCGAAGAGATATGAAGGCATGGGTATTCTTATGCCCTGAGGATTATCTCCAGAGTGCTGTCTACTATTGATTTGTTGGTTCCTTCACTTCTAAATATTGACTTTACGATATTGAATCTTCCAAAGCTGAGGCAGTAAAAGATCTGGACTCAGCCCCTTTGACACTCAAACAGGGCTCTAACCTAGGAAGACCTCTAATCTATCAATTTTGTCTGAAAGCTTTTAATTTAAATGGTGAAAAAAGCAAAAAGAGGAAAAAAATCATAAATATTACAAATGCCTCACTTCCAACTTTAGCTCTGAGGAACAAACACTTAAACACTGCCTACCTTCTGCTTCAATCCACCAAGCTATTGACTAATGCAACCTGCAGCGAGGAGGAGGAGAAAAATAGTTATATGTAAAAACACACAGTATAAGGAGATGGACTACTTTGGGGCTCTCAAACCTTTCTTCAGATCTGAAAGAGAAACAGCAAACACCAAACCAAGCACAAATTAGGAACACTCACTCTCAGCTTAATTTATGATTTAGAAAGTTCAGTTAATCCCCGTAAACTGTTCCCAAGCTGCTCTGAGCCTGCAGCCTTCTGTTTCTGTGTGAGAAATGAGGAGGGGCTTCTGTGCCCCAAAAGCTGACCGTTCTTCAGATACAAAAGTGGCTATTAAAAGAAGATATTACCTCTGTACAAGCCTTCTTCTTCCTTATAGCCTTAATGATTAGAGCCATAAAATTATCAATATTACAGGACGGATACAATTATATTTTTATGTTCATGACTGCATCACTTGGGAGGGTCTGGTGCTCACTCGTGGCATTGCAGTGTCCCTCGTGATTCAGCCCGAGTCTCTGCCACACTGGATGTACGCCATTGCAAAACATAATCCAAGAGTAGAAATTTCTTAGTCAAGTTATCAGAGCAGGTCTGAGTGAAAAAAAACCAAACAGCAGACCAAAACCATGCATTTTGCATGCAATTGTTGCATACAGAAAAGCATATCTTTCCATGAAGCTTTTATGAAGAATGGTCACAGTGAATAAAAATTCCGATCTTTGAAAAAATACTATAGCCAGATCTTCATCTACGTCAGGATATTTTAAATCAATTTAGATTAACCTTTATGAACACTGAAAAAAAATTCCAACCTGTCCAAAGCTGCCTGTGAAGCAACAACATAAAGTTAACCCTGACTGTAGGAATCCTATAATTATACATTTTCAAAACAGGCAGACCGGTGCACCTTTCACAGATTTTAATCAACATAGAGACACACGATTATTTTAGCATACAGTGTCACAATTTATTTTCCGTCTTTACAAACTATACAAGTTCTAGCATCCACATTTTTCCCCAAATTAATAATTATCAACATTACTGTCTAAATTACTTTTGCTTCCAGATTAACTAAAAGATATAGAGAACTATTTTTTCCCGTTTGGGTTAATTGGTAAAGAAACCTATGGAAAGACGAACAGGGAGAAGATTGTTTTCGTAGCACAGCCTGTGAACCAGAGAGGCTTCAATCTGGAAATTGGAAAGGCTTCAGGTCCCACTCTCAGAGGCACCTGCAGCCGGGTGTGGGTACCCCTCCTGCTCAGGGCCCCATGGACATCTACAAGGCTTGGGGAAATCGTCCTTCCCGGAAGGCAGCAAGAAAAAGTCCTACCAGCTGATGGCCAGAAATCTGTCTCCAAAGATGAAGTCTGGCACAGAAATAATTGGTCATTTCTCAAACTTACAGTTGGTCTTTGTTTAATAAACCCAGTGAAAGTAAACTGAGAACATGCAGGGATGACACAACTTTGTTATGTGTTTAATACCCTGATGGTAAGTCATGTCCTTCTCAGCCACCCAAAAGAGCTTTTCTAGTTGAATGACAGCTTTCAAAAATGGAGCTATATATAAAACAATAGAAAAAAAAGCCACATCATTCCCTGTTTTCTGCGTATTAGGAAATGATCCAAATAAGAATGTGAACGAATGTGCTACAGAACTGCTTACATATATCATTACCGATACGTATAACTCTTGCTAAACAGGAACAACTATTTGTGTTAAGTCCGAATCAAGTGCCCATAAACATCTTTGAACAATTAGTTATCAGCAAGAGTGAACCCTGCCTTGACACTGTGCTTAATTATTTAAATCAAGATCTGCTCCTTGCTTTAAAAAAAAAGCCCCAACATTAAAATTGACAACAAAGAGTTGCTATTGTAATACTGTGTACTTATTTTATACAGCTCATTCTGAAAAGGACTGTATTGATGATCAAGAGAAAAGAGAGCTTTTGGTTTTGAGAGGCTAGACCAATACTCAGAAAGTTTTGGGTGTGATTTCAAGTTTAGCCACAAACTGCTAGTATGATTTGAAGAAAAAGACATTCAGTGTTTGTGTCTTTCTTTTTTTCCCTATGCAACATGTGGCTACAATTCCCACTTCTCAAAAGAGAAGCAACGTCTGAAGCTCTAAGACATGCTGGGCACAAGAAATACCGCGAAACCAAAGAAACTCAAGTCATGCAGCTTTATATTCACCTTGGGGGTTGCACAGAAATCCGCAGGAGATTGATGGGAAAAACAAGAGCCTGCCTGGCAGATTCAAAACATTACCGTAGCTGTGTTTGCTTTCAGTTAGCTTATCTCTAAGTGATTATGTTTATTAAAAACAAACTTGCTTTCCATCCACCAGGAATTGACAGATGCCAGGGTTAACTTCTTCAGACGACAGTAGCTCCTCTTGCAAGGCTTTGTGCAGCAGGGCGAAGGACACCGGTTTGTTACGGAGAGTTGCATCCTTTCATAGGATGCTCCTTTGTCCCCTGTGGTCCCCTTCCAAAAACTCCAGCGGAGAGTAGAGCAGAGCAGGAGGCTGAGCAGGAAGCAGGAGTGCAGCAGGGATGGGGACACGCTGTGTACCAAAAGATGCATCAGCTTGTGGCCACAGGGACGGGGGGCTTGTGTCTCCACGGGACTGGCAGCAAGGAGAGGCTAGGCAAGAACCGTTTCTGCTCAACTCCTCCTAACTGCCCAGCAAAGCTCAGATCTGATGTGGTGAGTCCCAAACATTGACGAAATGGGACAAATAGGAACTGTGAGTAGAGGGAGAGAAAGAGAGAAGGAGCAACAGTGCGGAAACAAGTGCATTTTTGACTAGAGCATGTTGCGATCTTAGGGCAAAGGGGCCCGAGTGAAAGACAAGATTGAGCAATAAGAGAGAAGAAGGAAGCATATAGGAGAAAAATTCAGAAACAGAATTGGAGGCATTTGCTGGGACTGACCAAGATGAGGGTCTGTGGGCGGCAGCAGCAGGAGTTGCTTCATCATGCCCGTGATTTACAGAACAGCTGCTGCATTTCCCTGAAGCACAGACCAGTACTTTGTTACATGCAAAAAGTAATATTTGGACAGGGCCATTAGTCACTGCTATAGCAATTAATCACTGTTAAGGGGCCTTTTTATCTCTAATAACTTTCTTCCTGAACAGGCGTCATGCAAACCTAGCTGTGCATACAGCTACCTAATGAAAACTGATGTAGAAACCAAACATTCAGCCCTGGACATGAACTAACTTCCTGGACAGAAATGGACAGAAATGGAATTGCCAAAGGTGTAAGTAAACCTCTGCTGCTTTGTTAAGCCAGAATGTTACTGATTTTTAATTAACTTTGGTTCTATTCCTGTGTGAGGAATTTGAGGCAGGTAGCAAAAGAGAAAGGTGCTGAAAGACACAGCTTTGGAATCCAGCATCACATTTTAGGTCTAGGAAAAAAAGTCTATTTGAACAAGACTTTTCTGGCACAGGAAAATTGAGTATTGTTGCTACTGAAAAATAAACCCAGCAATCTCTTACATATCTGTCAGTCCAAAACAAAGATCACTTTTATTATAGAGCAGCATCCACAAGTGGCCAGATTCTATTTCTGCAACAGCTACTCATAAATTAATAGCTAAACAGCGTTAACCTCGGCCACGTTCTCCCATATATATAATGATCAAACACTTTCATTAACTAAGCCTGCAGCGAGGGATCAAAAGATATGATGGTTTGATGGTGTATTGATTAAAAACTGCAAGATACCAACCTTTTTCTTATTTTCCTCTGCTTGTATACCTGTTCAATAATAAGCCCTGTGTTATGCCAAACTGAGAACGTATGTTAAGGTAGAAACCGCATGTCTCATTTCAAGAATAGAAGAAATTCTACTGTGGTCTTTCTCACTCATTTTTTAATATGACTTGAGTAACAAAGGTGCAACACATCAGACGCTGGTATTGCCACAGCCACATGGAAACTATTTCCTGGACACAGTCCCTTGAAGCTCACCATGTTCACACATGGATAACGTCCTCTTCAGGTGGGGGTCTGTGTAAGGGGGAGCAAACCAGATGCCTTCCAGGGAATTACGTTTCCTCCTTAGCCGTTGAAAGACAAGGGGATTTTGCATTACTAAAATATTCTGATGTATGAAGAAACTTTTCATTCCACTTAGGTTTGATCAATATGGAAAGTTTCAGCCCAGGAGGCAGGTGGATGTTGCTTTTGAAATGGATGACAACGCTGGAAATTCTTGCAAGCACTAGCCGCAGCTTTGACGCTATCTTCTGTGGGTAAGAATTGGAGCTGGAATACAGCAGCTGGTTCTTGAGGAGAAATTAACCCAAACCATGCAAACTGACAGCATAGCAAAGACCCCAAAGCTGTACTTGGTGTGCATTTAAACCAGTATTGCTGCCCAAATGTCACTTCTTTCCAATTTTGAGCACCTTCCCCCACTGTTTTCCTCCACCACTGTACCACTCTCTGCTCCATGCAATGCAAACATTTGAGTTCACAGATAATCTGAACAACCTGGCTGAGGGAACCAGTCCTGGTGAAATGTTACCCAGCAAAAAAACAGAAGTGATTTTTTCAGCCTCATTAATCCCCTTGATGCAGCTCACTGTGACAGCACAAGACTTTTGCCGCTGACGAGCAAGGCGCTGTAAGGAGATGGTACTGTGTAACTGGGCTGCGAAAGCAGAGACAACTATTTGTGTGGCAGCAGCCTCAGCCTGCGTACACACCCGATTGTCCCTGGTCATCATGTCAGCAGGACAAAACGACAATCTGGTGACAGTGCCTGGGGATACGACTTGGTTCTCTGCCTAGAAGCTCTCACAGTGTCTGCAGGTACTGCAGAACTCGTCAACAGTGGTAACACAAAGCATAAAAGAGAGATACACCCATAACAACAATGGATCCAAACATCACAAACAGTTATTATAATACCATAACAAGCAGTTTTACCTTGTCTTTAATGCGTCAGTATACAGCACTGTGGATGCTGATAGATTAGTCTCAGTTTGCATTAGCGTACACAGCTTCAAAAAGTAGCGGCCAGAATAGGTGTGGCAAAACAAAACCAGGAACAGAATGCAGTGAAATATTTTCAGTAAAGTTTTGGAGGTTTCACTTATACAAATAAGGTCAAATTAAAAAAAAAAAAAAACAACAAAACACCAAAACCAACAAAACCAACAAATCAAATAAATTTTAAAAGAAAATAAAGAAGCTGGGCTGGTTTAGAAACAAAGCATGAGAGAAGCACATGTTTAACTTAGAGTGGCCAGCCACTAAGCAAAAAATGGAAAGCATTATTGCAGAAATCATATTAAACACTAGAGCATTTGGCTTATGTTACAGATCCCATCATCACTGTAAGAGATAGCTAATATTTTCCATTTTTTCTATTTAATCAGATCAGTAAACATATCTGCCTTTCACTTGCCATAAACTGTTATTTGTGAATGAAAGTGCATGCAAAAATTTCATAATAATTTAAAAAATATTTCTTTATTCTTTAGGAACATTTAGTGACCATTTTGCTCTATGCTGGGATATATAATAAACTTTTAAAATCTTTATAATGGCACTGGAGGAAACAGATTTCTGGAAAACAATAAAAAGAGTCTAGGCAATTCTTCCTCCTACACAGACTGGTGCAGGCTACCATCAGCAGCTGCACAAACAGCCCTCCTAACACCACCATTCCTGATACCTGGTCCACACGTTAATTTCTTGGCTCCTATTATCACTCTGCACCGCTTCAAAATTGCCCTTGGACCCTGGTACGCCCAGGACATTCGTGGGGCGGGGGTTAATTCTTCCTCTTAGGTTATGCCCTGAAAACCTCCTCTCCCCACACACAAAGGAGCACAGGGGGTTGGGGAGGGGTCACCCAAATGACCCAGCCAGAGAAACAGAGCCTCTGCCACAGCCCCTGCCCGGGCTGTCACTGCAGAGCCATCAGCCCCGAGGTCCAGGGGTGACACCCATCACAGCAGGTCACCATAATCGTACAGACCGGTGGGGCTGCTGCCTAGCGGGCATGAGACACATTATGGGATGCAGGGAAGAGCTGGTGGGGATAGCACGGGGTGGGATGGCCAGGGGAGGAACCACAGCAGAAGGGAGGGATCCAAGCGGTCTGGGGAAGAACTGCCTGACCAGTGTAGCCTGTCCTGCATTCTCATTAAACTCCATTTCTAAATACTTTGCTGGGTGAGGGACTCTCTGTTCTGTGTGCGCCAGTGTACATGGAGGTCGAAGCGCCAGCAGGATGAGGCCGTTGGTGCTGTTAGCTCCCGGACACCTCCTGCAACCAGGACGGTTGCCAGGGCTGCCACATGAATGCAGATACAGGGCAGGTGCGTCTCTGTGTGCGCGGCAGCAAAACAATAGCGTGGAGGTCTTTGAGACAGGGTGACCTGATCAGCAAACAAACTGGCAAAAACTCTCAATCTCCAGATTTCAAGTCAGGGAAACTAGTAGCCAAGTACAGCAGCATCCAGGATCATGTACTAAGGCTTTTGAAAACTCACTGAATTAAAACTTACAGTTGGAGCTTGTCACATTCGTTTGACGAGTTCCCAGTAGGCTACTGAAATGTTTAAATGTTTTGCTGCAGCCTGAAAGAAGAAAAATACCGTGAAGGGGATTGCAAATAGATACTAAATGTAGCAGAATTGCACTACTGTCAACCCTAAACATAAGCACTTTATTCACTACTTAATTAATAAGCAGAACTATCGGTCTCAAATGTTAGCATCCTCCAACCCTCCAACCCTTCCTTAAAAGGACTTGGGAACCAGGAGTCCATTTTGACCTTTTACAAAGGCCAGAAGGTTAAAGTCCTGTACCTCTTACAAAGTTTTCTTTGTAACACTGAACAGATCTTCTAATTAAGACAGGATAAAGTAATTGTATCACTTAAACAACACCGGGAGGGAGGTCCCACCTTTCTCAAGCTGGGCATCCGTTCCCCCATGCCGCAGCCCGGGCGGGGAGCAGGGCCTTGACAGCGCCCGGAGGGCCCAGCGCCCCGGGACGTGCCGAATGCTGTCCTCGTGCCACTGACCACGTCTCCCGCAGGCAGTGGGGTGAGGAACAGGGGGCGGCAGCCATTGCCCCGGCCGCCATTGGTGCTGTGGAGCCGGGGCCGGGCTCCCTCAGTGCAGGCCTGAAGCGACGCAGAGCTGCGCGCTGCCTGACCAGCGCCTGGGCCATGTCACCGGGGCCTGGGGCTGCGTCCTCGTCCCCCGCAGCGGTTCGGGAGCTGCTGCTCCCCGGCCTTTGGGGGACGCGGCCCAAGAGACCGCGCCGGCCGCCCCGCACTGCCAGCGCCGCGCCACCCGAGAGAAACGCGCCGCCACTGAGGCACTGGCGGCACCTCTGGGTGAGGGAACCACCACCGACACCGGGAATGGCAGTGCGGACACGGGGGCGGCCCCGTTACACCGCATGTGGTGAGCAACAGGGACGTCGAAGTCCCTTTGTCTGGGGTAGTGATTTCTGTTTGTTCTTTAGTACCGCTACCAACGTTTTCACCTCACGATTCACCTTTCTGCCCTTCGGGCCCGGGGGCCGGCCCCGCTCCCTCCTCAGCCCCCGGGGGTGAACGGCCGCCCGTCCGGCGGTGCAGCAGGAGGCTCCGCGGACACAAGGGCTCCCAGGCCCTCGGCGGGGCCTGCCCCGGGCCCGGTCGTCCCCAGCCCTCCGCTGCCGGGGCCCTGCTGCTCGGCCGGGCGGGGAGAGCCACCGCAGCCGCGGCGGGGTCCCGCGGCCGCCTCCCCTGTGGCGGGCCGGGGGCGGCGGGCGGGAGA
>VUYV01000375.1:89133-174009 GCA_008711295.1 Anarhynchus alexandrinus | reverse complement strand
GGGGCTGGGAACGGGGCCGGGGACAGGCGCGGGGACGGGGCCGGGGCCGCCGCGGCCCCTCCCCTCCTCCTGCACGGCGGGGCCGGCCCGGCCGACTGGGGGAACCCGTTTGTCCGGTCTGACGGCGGCTCCCGCGGGGAGGCCGGGCGGGAGCGGGGCCGTCGGAGGCATGAGAGGGCCCTGAGCNCGCCAGCCGCGCCCGCGGGGCTGCCCCGGTTCCTCTCGCCGGTAGCAAAGTCCGGCGAGGCGGGCTGCCGGGCCGGGGAGCGCAGGCGGACCGGGGAGCCCCGGGAGCGGCGACGCGGGCGGGGGCGCACACCGGCAGGTATGTCAGCCCCGACGGGCAGCCCGGCTGCCCCGGGAGGCGGTCGGTGGAGGGCCGGGGCCGGGGCCGGGACCGTGGAGGCGGGGAGTCCAGGGCAGATTTCTGTCACAAACCGCCCCCCGCCGCCACGGGAGAGGTCAGAGCTGACCCGAAACGCTTTTCTTTCTCAAAATGTCACCTCCTTCACCTGCAGCCTGACGGCTTTGCGCTGGGAGATGGAGAAGCCGCGGCTGTGCCGGGTGTGAAGGCGGCGGTGGCCGTGCCTCGGGGAGCGGAGGCGGTGTGCTGGGCCCCAGGGGAGCTCTCCGTTGCGTCCAGTAGCGTGATGAATATTTAAGCAATTAAATATTAATTCCGAGACGAGCGGCTTCCTCAGGGGACCGTGAGGCGGCCGGCGCTGAGGTAGTTGGCGTCAGGGCCCTTCTGTCAGGTGAGGAGGCCTTTNCGTCCTGACCAGGCCATTGGTGTCTCCCACACACACGAGGGGCTCTTCGCACCTCTGTGCCTGACAGGACAGCTCGTTTCGGGAGCGTCGGTCTCAACCCTCGCAGTGATTCGAGTCTCTTTCTCTCTCTTCCACCCACAAAGATGCGCGTCAGCTGATCGCCGAACTTAACCACAGACCTTCCCCGGTCCGAAACTTGGGGTTAAGGAAAGAATCGGTGTTTGCTGGGAGGTAAGGAGCGGGGGAATGAATGCAGCTTAGCTTTCTCCTTGAGCTCTGGCAGATACCGCCGTTTTACTGATTTGCTTTTGTGGCCTTGGGCTACTTGTTCTGCTTCTGGCTTTTTTCCTCCCCCCTCCCCATGTATAAATGAGGAAAACAGGTTTCATGGTTGTGGGGTGATTACTCATTAGTCAGTTTATACAGCCTTTAGAGCAGTAATAGATGTCTTTATTAAGGAACTGTCATAATTCTGCAACAGAAAATACTGGAAAAGTTACTCGTGAGGTCGGTTGGAAGATAAAAAGCATTTTTTGAACACCCCAAAAAATCAGTATCTCAGTCATGTTTCCTGCTGCTTTACATCTATAGCTTAAATAGCATCTCTTCTCTTAGCGTATGAATGGAACTGTGTTAAATGGAGCAGCTAATGAAGCATTTCACCACTGGCTTGAATGTCAGCAGAAATGTTTTGAAACTGAAGAAACCATACTGTACAGGCAGCTTCTGGCAATAAATAGTTTCTGGTAATGAGTAACAGTTCGGTGTCTTTTATCTTGTGTGTGGTGGGGGGTCTGGATGTAAATGGCTGAAGAGTGCCTTGGGCGAGTCAGTGGGACTTAGAGCTAACCTGGGTCTTGTGCAGTCCCTACCTGTGGAGCTGCTGCTGGAATCCTTGGGTTTAACTCCCTGCATAAGTGTCTGTCCTGGCTCAGATTTACTCACAATTTTCTGTTTGTTCCTGGTTTTTATTTGTCTTTCTCTTCCAGTTCTGGTTCAGGTGCCCAGTGGTATTTGGTCATTTTGTGTTTTTCCTTGTCAGCTTCTGCATTGCTGTTACTGACATTCACATTAGAGGGCAGTTGATTTTATATCTGTCCCAGACCTGTATTTGTCTCTTTGTTAACTTGTAGGTATCATAAAGATTATTTGTGGTAACTTCTAAACTGTTCTCTTCGTTTAGTTCTCCCTTGTGAGACAACCTGTGAATATTCTAGTCCTTTGCTGTTCAGTATGTGATGGTGAACTCAAAAAGCCATTTGCTCGCTTTGCATTGAAGCCCTCTATTTAAATTAGCTAGAACTTACTTTCCATACTCTTTTGTTCTTGTGGCTTATATTTTGATGGCATAGGTAATCATATTGGGCCTGAGTGTAACATGCTACCTGCATTTAAATATGGGGAGGGGTTTGATTGATTTTGTTTTAATTATGAGGGGGTTTGATGTTATTCCTTGGCTGTTTCCTTTATGTGGCCTCTGTTAAATGAGATGCTTTGTGTAGATGTAATTGAATTCAGGATATTAGCCAGGAGCTTCTGAAACCTAACCCTAGCTCTGTCTGTGACTTACCATATGGCCTTGGGCAAATCACTTAACCTCTCTGTGTTTCTGTACTTGTCGGGGTGAAGAACATGGTTCTCATTATATCCCTAGGAGACTGCTGGTACATGAGCTCTCAATCCTGCTTCAGAGGTGCTGTGCTCTGTGGCAGAGCACTGCTGCTGCACCTTCGCTTTTTGCAAGCTTACAAAATTATTCTGTAATGTGTAGTGGTGTGTTTAGTGCTGTGTGTTTTTTCCTCACGTGTTCTTGTATAAATTAGAAATACATTTTTAATTCGATAGTAGAGATGGACAATTTCAGCGAGTTCATGAATGCTTTGTTGACAAAATGGTGTGCAGTTATGCACAGGGAGATGTAAAACAAAAGCAAAATCTAAAAGAAAAACAACAAGGAGGAGGGAAGAATAAGCAGTGTAGAGAAAACAGAGGAAATAAATCACGGAAAGAACCAGGTCAGTTGCCAAAGTGACTTTCTGCCTGAGAGGAGGAAGAGCAGGTAACATGAAAGGGTTTGGAGAACTAACCAGAAATATCTCTTTTTGTTAAGAAAGTTTTGCAAGGCAAGTTAATTTCACTCTTTGCCTAAAAGAAATTTTCTTTTGTTATTGCATGCACATAGTCTCATGAGGTAGAAGTCAGCCCCAGAAACCATTTTCTAACATTGTTTTGTTACAGATGGAGCCTAATTGAAAGTCTGATACGGGGGATTCTTCTTGAGCAGCCAGTGGTCTCTGTGCACTGACGGTAGAAGCGTTTCAAGCTACGCCTGTAATGCAGTCTCTTGGTTCAGTCACAAGCTGCATTGGATAAAGGTCAGTTCAGGAAAATATCTTTAGCGTCAATTTTAGATGCCGACAGAAAAGGTGTATTACTCTGCAATCTCCAGCCTTGTTAGCAGGAAGTAACCTCTGTTTTTTACAGTTAAAAATACCTGCTGGTTTTGATAGGGGAGGGTAATATCTAGGAAAGTAACTCTTTTTAAAGTTCCAAAAACCTTCCACGCTGAACAATATGGTTTATATGTGCACAAAAAGAATTAATTTTCTTTTGTTAAAACAAAGACATGCTGGTTTAGAACACGAACCTTGAGAGGCAATGTAATGATCTCTGTAAAAGGCAGGTTGAAACCCCTTCAGGGTACTCTCGAACCTACAGCTTGAACAAAGGTTACCAGCTTTATTATCTTCTCCAAAGATAACTTGTCTTGACCTGGACTTTAAATGATGGAAAGTCTGCATATCTGTTAATGAAAAATCCTAGTGGAGATAATGGGTAAAATTATTATTTTGTTTCTGCAAGTGGCCCATCTTCAACCATCCTTGCTTAGCCTCAGGCAGCTTGGACTGTAGGCTATGGGTCTCTGTTGTTATTATTTTCTGTCGGTTGGAGAAACTGTCACTTCTCTTCAGCCAAGTTTGAAAAGAATAGCTTTTGGAGAAAGTAAGATTTCATGGAGCTTGGTGGTACCAAAGCGTTACAGTTTTACATTGGTGTTTACCTCCTGATGGTGCAGGTAATTAGTGCCATTATGGCATCCAAGGAGGGACAGGAGTTGATTCCTTGTAAAAGAAAGATCTGCGGATATTACAAGGGTGTCTGTGTATGATGCCAATAAATCTCTTGGAGCTGGAAGTAGTCCTGTTCAGTAAGTCCTTGATCCTCACAGTTAAAAAGGTACAGCTGAAACACCTTTTTGGAAACACCTTTTGTAATGAGTGGTTGCCCTTGGTGCATCGTACGAGGCTGGGGGTCTGTGTTTCCGATGGCAGTATAAGCTGAAAGAGACGCCGCAGGTGCCTCCCAGTGCTGTGCCAAGGCGCTTCTTTGTGGCAGAATAGCCTCATTCTAGTACATGCATTTTGCCAAAGCAGTTTCTTTGTATAGTGGGAAATAAAAGTACAAGTTTGCTTATGTCTTTATTTCTCCAGCATCCTTATTTTGCACAATTATGGCACTTCTCTTTTCCCATTTCAAACATGGGTGAGTTGATAAACATAAGATTAAAGTTTTGGGTGAGGCACTGTGGGCTTATGGCACCTTAACATATAGCTGTGTACACACAACTCTCTCATCAGTCGTCTGCACTGTGGGATTCCCAGATTTTTATCCCGGAGCTAAAATTTCAAAATTGATGTTAAGACAAGATAAGGAGAAATCTGTTAATCACTAGAGTTTAACCGTCTTTAGGTCTTCCTCTGGTGGATATTAATGCTGATGTTATTGCTCAGTCTCTGTTAGTATACAGATCGTGTAAGATGCATTATTCCTAATCAATAGATACAACAAGATGTTAACTTTATGATGCTAATGCTTGTGGAAAGTGAAATGAACCTCTGCTCTTCAGACTAAATTCAAAGTAACCTCTGCACAATTTGTAGTCACAAATTGCTTGAAATGACCTTTTTTAGAAATGCTTTCTCTGAGATGAGGTACTATTGTGAATCAAAATTTATATACTTTATATTTAAAAATTGTGTATGTGTGTGTGTTTATTTACACATGCGTATGTGTGTAAGACTTGGGGCTGGGTGAGCAGCAACAACAGATGATACAACCAAGCTGACTCTCGTGAGACGAAACAGGTTCCCCAAGGATTTCTCATGTTGCAGCGATAGCTTGAGTCTCCGAAAGCGCTGTTTGAATCTTTTGTGGTTCTGCTGTGTGGTGAAGATCTCAGACTCGTCAGGTATGACGTGTGTTCCAGTGCCCTGGGATTTGTAGGTGCACTACTTCACCATGAGCATTTTATCCATAGCCATATTTTAATCACTTGAATTGTAACCTTTATTTTTGGTGGGAATTCTGAGTCATCTGGTGTTAGGCGTGTGTTGGCAGTTTCGAGGTGGGAACTTTCTCCAAGGTCACAGGGCAATGAAGAAGGTGTGTAAGGTCAGGACTTTGGTTCCTTACTACCTCAGTTTTTATTGGCTTACGCTCTCAAGTGTGGTTTGATCATACTTATTTCAGAAAAGCATGCCTGACCCAGAATGTCTTTGCTGTAGGTGGAATTGTTGAACGGTGGGAGCTCTGACAGACAAGCAAACCTCTGCTTATTTCCTCAGCTCTTATGCATTTCCGTTGGAGTGGTTTGGCTGTGAGCTGACCCGTTTGCAATGCACGGTATAAGCGTTCAGCAGTTCTGTTTTCCTGAAGCAGCACTGGGAACTGGGGTGTGCCTCTGCATCAGCTGCCAGGAACCTAATTGTCTGCGACATCTGGGCAGAGTCTGCTTGTCAGTTGTACCAAGCACCTAGCTGGGCTGCTTCTGATAGTCACTGGGAGCACTTAGGATGATACTAAAGGGCGCACACTGTATATGAGACGTTCTGAATTATAAGGTATGTTTTTTGCCTAATGCAAAGTATACGTGGTTGGCTTGGAGCAGTTGAGGCTTCAGCTTCAAGGTTCGGTTTGCTCCACTTCTAATGTACTACATTGTTGGTACTTGATGGACACTGCCTCAGGTGAGCAGGGGCATGCCTCCAGTCACAGCTGGCTTAAAACACTTATCTAAACTGGTGAGGTTGCCTTTCTTTCTCCAAGGCATTTCCAGAGCTGGGCTTTACCACGGTCATGGCATACTGTAAGGATGCATACAAAAGTCAGTGTGTTTCAGAACAAATGACTGATAGAAATCGTTCCTCTTAAAGACGTAATTTTGGGGGTGTTCAATTATTTTAAAGTAGTCATTCAATGAAGTAAATATAACTGTTACGTTTGAAGTAGCTATATGAATTGACGAGCTTAAAGTGGGTAATTTGCATGGCAATCTAACTGAAGCTTAGTAGTGTTTGGAATGAAGGTTATTTCCTTGGCCCGTTTGTGCTGATTCATGCTATTTTGAGTAACTACGTTTTGGTTTTTTTTTTAAACGTCATAAAGATTAGGTAGAAGGTTTGAGTTGTTCAGAAGATATTTCTATCTGCCTGTCCAAGCACTTGTTACCAGTAAAATTTCATATCTCTTCTGAGTAATACATGACCTGTCTCTAATTTTGGAAGAAAATCTAGTTTTATTATTTGCCTGTTTCCTTGTAGAAGCTCTTGTTACGGGTAGATTAGTTGATTCATACATTTTTAATGAAGGACGATACTCTATGAAAGCATTTGGCTGGGATCACTGAAGTGAGAATAGAAATGCAATATCCCGCCATCGAAGGACTTCAGTTCTGACTGCTGCTTTGTGAGGATTAAATAGCGAGCAAGAACTGTAGAAGCATTAACTGAACCCGTGTTACCAATTTGGTGATTATCAGGCTGGGAGATGGACTGCCACGCAGTGTCCCAAGGTAACAGTTCTTTTGGGGATCCTGTCATGCTCACCTACAGCTATTATCTCATTTGTTGTTTGTACCAGCCAGTGCAAAGTTAGGTGGCAACTACTTTTTTGGCTGTAGGAGTTTTACTTTACAAATAAAACAAATAGTATTTTGTTTTCTCTGATATTTACAGAACCCTCTGAGAATCTGAGTGGTGAGAAGTTCGGCTCCTAGTGTAGTTTACTCCCCTTTCCTCTCTGTTTCATGGTATAAAACCATCTTGCATTTAAGCAACTGCATTGGATGTATTCATCCCATAACTCGCGGGAATCCTCTTTTCTTATGCTCTAAAAATAGCAATAGCTGATAATAGCTGCATGAATTGCTGCCACCAGGTGAAAAAAAAATATCTTTGCATGTTGACTGGATGAACCCTCCATACGCTTTGAATTGTGCTGCTCATTGTTCTGTTCTGTTTGAAGCCCACTGCTGTCTTTTTAGGTCAAGAATGCTAGCCTTAAGACAAAAGGCATGCACCTCTGTATACCTCCAGCTTTGCTCTGTGAAGCAGAGCTTCCTTCTTCTTAAGCAGGCTCTGCTCCTCAGAGTTCTGCTGAATTTGCTGGTTTTGTTAGTAGTGTGAAGAGGTGGGGATTACCAGTCTTGTCTTGGTGTGCCCTACCTAGCTGTTTCAGAGCCCCCTTGCCACGGTCAGGTTTACAAAATGGTCATCTGGATTAAATACTTTGCTTTATATCTGCATTGTCAGAAAGGGTGGATAAATTGATCCTTAGGAAGCAGTTGTTTTGTTTTGCTTATCCAGGACTGGATATTGGTGACCAGGTTATTCTAAAAGAAACCATACTGCAACCTTACCCAAGAGTGGATCATGAGCTGTCTTTTCAGTTACAAACTTCAGGTCTCAAACATTAAGAGCTGTTCTTTGAATGTCCGCTCATGGATGAAAAATCATTCTTAAACCTATTTGGGTATAAGCTGGGGTATGGACTTGAGTTTCTTACATGCAGGTGTCTGTTTTGATAGAGCCATCAAAGTACGCTGTGGGCTCTGATTTCTTTTTTGGTTGCTTGGATTGCAGTCCTGCAAGTGTCTGTTCAGTTGCTCCATTTACCTAACAGGCTGTCTTTGTTTCATGCTCCCTTTCTAGCTTAAAATCTCAGTTATTGGCAAGATGAGCAATGTGTTACAGCTGAAGATGGCAGAATAATTACTTCTGTCTCTTAGGGGAAAATGTAATTGGAGTAATCGTGCATCTGCTAGAAAGTATAGGAAAGCTTTTAAAAACATGCAAATTGGTGAACATGGAAATTCTACCCGGGTGGAGAAATGTAAAAAAAAGGTTTTTTTTTAAACTGTTACTCTATTGCAACACTATTCCTGCTGACAAGGAAGATAAGTATCATTTGACTAATTCATTATTGAAGCTCCAAATAGAGTACTGCCTTTGAAATGTTTGATGGAGTTTATATTGAACAGGACATTGGTGTTACCGTGTTTTACAACTATGGTTTTGCTGTTCTATTGGAGAAGACTATTTCCCTATTGGTTTGGCAAGATGCATTTCCTTGTTTCACAACAATATGAAGCCTGAAAGTTTTATATTTGGATTACGTTGTTAAGGGCTCGGCAGATGATCACGGTTCAATAAATGCTGAGTTGGTGCAGCTATGGAAGTTTCAGTATTTGCCTTCTGCCTGCCAAGGCAGTGATGAGGCAACTGCTCTTTAGATTTCCTCTGGGGATCCTCTCGACAGCTGCCCAAGAAAGACTTCATCCAGGGGTGTACTGAGGCAGGAAGCCTGTTTGCATTTACCTGGGTTTTGCTTTGGTTTGTTTTTTTTTTTTTTAATAGGTAGTGATGGCTCTTGTAATCTTTCTAGAGTGAAGAAATACAGGACAAAACCAAGGTATCTGAGGATCAGGTTTTTAATTTATTTACTTTTTTTAATACATAGTTAAATATCAGTGAAACATCTTGATGTAGCTTTTTTGTGCTATTTTATCTCCAGAGACATAAAGTAGTTCAGAAAGGTCTCTCTGTGTCGCGTTTTGTACTATCTGAGTTTGGTTTATGACTCTTGCTTAAAATATTGGTGTTGTTATGTTCTAAAACAACGGTCTGTGGCAGGGTTTGAGAAACTGTTGTACTAGGCACTGCGGAACCCGTGGGATTGTTGTGCAGAACAACACACCAAGGAGAGGACAGCAGGTTATAGGCTGTGCATGTGTTGCGAATGGACTGAGGACTGACAGGTATGAAATTGTTAGGCTTGTTCTGCTTCACATCGTAGGGTTTTATATCCACGATAAATAAAAATAACAAATTTAGTAGCATTTTAATTCTTTTACTATACATATGACTTGTTCTAGGTGAATCTGTAACTGTTTGAGGGCCACTTCGAGTGACTGTCTGATTTGCAGCATTAAAGTTATGCTCCCTGTGACCCCAAGTTCTTGCAACAGTGTCATATGCAGTGACTTTCCAGAGAAGTCAGAGTAAGATTTTTTGTTG
Source organism: Anarhynchus alexandrinus (assembly GCA_008711295.1). Taxonomy (NCBI): domain Eukaryota; kingdom Metazoa; phylum Chordata; class Aves; order Charadriiformes; family Charadriidae; genus Anarhynchus; species Anarhynchus alexandrinus. The sequence goes on along the minus strand of VUYV01000375.1, from coordinate 164,885 downwards.
TTGTTGTTTACTGCCTTCAAACAAATGCAGTAAACGCTTTTTTTACAAGGTTTAAGTTATTCCCAATTAGCTGGTACTTGCCCTGAGGCATAAGCAGATGTGAAACCTGAGTGACCGAAGCACTGTGGAATTTGCACCTGAGTTTTCTGCCCTTTTAGTAAATAAACTTAGGCAGACATAATTAAACTTGTGTTTAATACTATTTTTCTCTCCTTTACTTCCCCCTACATCAACCCTGCTGTTGGATCAGCTTAACTTTCTAAGAGAAGGAGACTTTTAGCCTGGTTTATGCCTGCTATGCCAGAACCAGGAGCTAATCATTGCTTCCCGCCGGCCCGGGAAGTGTGGCTGCCCCGGTGGGTGCCCGCCAAGCTCAGAGCCGGCCCCGGCCTCGCCGAGGGAGATGGTCTCTGCTGCCGCACTGGCCGTCTCGCTGCGAGCGAGGTTAGAGCAGCTGCAGTTGGAGTTGATGGTCCTCTGCAGGGCCGCTCTCGGAGGCTGGCTGATACTCGTGTATGGCTGCAGAGTTAGTGGCTACTGAGCTGCTGGGGAAACCTCTTGATTTCTTCTAATGCTTTCTCTAGACTGAAGTTTTGTTTAAGGTAAGGGTTTCTGCTTTTGTGATTTACCTAAAATGGAGTGAAAGCCCCTCTCTTCAGGAGCTAGAAAATGAGGACCGTACAACCAAGAACCAACCGTTTTAAGTGTTCGAGTATTTCATCAAGCACCGTTAACAACTGTGTTGTTCCATCTCAGACCCTCCAAGAACTGTTTCCACAGGCACCAAAAGCTCTCTTTGTAAATTTTGGCAGCATTAGAAGTTAATTCATAATTTAGGAAAGTTACTTGTGTGAAGCGCTTCTGGTGGGATGGAGTTTGCTGCCCTTGAAAATGCATAGCTCGATCCCCAGGCAGCAGGATCCTTTGGGGCTTAAACGTGTAGCTTGCATTACATGTAGTCAAGTAGATCTCATTTTATGAAATGCTCGTCCCGCCTTTGAGAGGAACTGTGCAGCTTTTCTTGTGTTGGAGTTTTGTTTTGCTAATTATTTTTCTTTCCCACTGCATATCTTCAAACATTACTAATTATTGGCTGAATCTAAGCTTGATGTGAGAGATGATGCCTTCAGAGAAATTTCTAAAGCCTATTTATTTGTAGCTTTATTTATTAGTCCATTCAATGCAAGATCTGTAAAAACAGTGTTGTTTTTGGATTATATGGTTATGAATGGGAAAACTAGGAGGGATCTTGTTTGAAACAGTTTTACCCCCAGCTCCAGCAAACCAAAGCCTTTTTTTGCCCTACTTGAAAGACCATTTTGTAAGCAATTGTTATTTCAGCTCAAGTCTGAACATAATTAGTACACACAAATATGAAATTGTCTTTCCCTCTTCTGAGAGGAGATCCTTTTAAGAATGGACCATTGCTTTTGTTTTATTTCAACATTGTTCATAAGTAGGTTGTTTCTCCTGCATGGCATAGCCTTTGTAACTTTTTTTTTTTTTAAATTGTGGTGCCTTTTACCTCCTCAGAACAGTGACCGCTGTAAAAATCAGTAGCAGCCACCTGTCTTCCTGCCATATTTAACTCACCTTTGGTTTCTGTTGTGTCCATCCCACATCCCAGTGCTGGTGGATGTGCGCTCTCCTCTCTTTCTGTCTCCTGCTGGCTCAGAATTAGTTGGCATCTCTGCTGCTCCATGCTGTCGGTTCCTCCCATCTCCTCTTTCACCTCGTGATTGCTCCCCACCTTCCTCTGAACTTCTGACATCGCTTTGACGTCCCAGCTAGCCCTTTTCATGCAGACTAGGTGTCAAGAAACTTAACTCTAAACCAGTTTGTCGCCCTGTCACTGGAGGACTCCTTCACCCTCGGTCTCACAACACCTCTCTGCTCTCTTCTGACTGCGGGTGCCTTTCTGCAGTCTCCTAGCCAGCCCCGGGCTCCTCCGCTGCCAGGCACTTGCCAACAGCCCCCCCCGTGCTCCCCGTCAGTCGGACCACCGTCCCCTCGGATGGTCTTGGTCCCCGAGGGCAGGGTATGTACAGGGCAGGCAGTGAAGCTTCCCAGGAGACTCTGCCGGCCACCGAGGATGTTAGTGATGAGGTGCAGAGATGGTGCCCTCTGCATTTTGTGGTATCAGGGTTAGTAAATGCTGCCTGAAATCACTGGTGTGTGTGCGATTGCCTTCTGCAGAAATGATAACGGTGCTGCTGGCAGCACAGAGCAGCTCAGCGGACAGAGCTGTGCTGCCTGCGGGGTGACAGTTAATGAGATCTCCTCTGGTAGCGGGGTTTTCCAGTTGGCAGTTTAGCTCTTCGAGGAGGCAAAGTGAATACAATTAATTTGAACTTCCCCCCAACAAACCGTTGCGCTGGCATTTCCAACTAGCATCACAAGCTGCTTCTGTTTGTATTTTAGGTATTTCCATTTTGCTATGCATCTATAATAGAAAACAAATACCGTGTTTTTTTGACATCCCATCTAACCTTTTGCATGATTAATTAGTTCAGTAATCAGTTAATGAGTAAAGATTAATAGACTAAAGGCTGAATCTGTGTGTGTCAGGCGTATGAGCTTATTTTGTTTGTCTTAGTTTGAGAGCAATTCAAAGATCTTCTGGTATTTTTTGTTTTGAGGACTGTCCATGTAAGGATCTCCAACTCTTCCCCACCAGTGGTCCCCACGTAAGGTGTTAGCAGGGCAGAATCCTTGACTACTGCAGGGCTTCTTGCAGTCATGTATATTTTATATGTATTTCAGAGGAATTGAGCATTACATCCTGCTCTAAAAGGACTTTGTCTAACATTCAGACACTTTGGGATTGAAAACATAAGGAATTTCTTCTGCCTGGACAGACATTCAGTGCAAAGGAAATCTAAGTGTCTGTAAACCTCAAAGTAGACGTGTGGGTGAAGAGTCTGACTCTGGCTTGCTTGAAAAGCAAAGGCTTTGATGGCTAAGGGCAGGATTGTCCATATTCCTGTTTGGACAGAAAAAAAAATGGAAAAAGTCAGTGTTTGTGTTGGCTGTAAGTATTGCTCAGCAAGTCAGAGTTTGCAGGATCGTTAAGAGGCAAGACTGATACCCGATTCAGCAGCGTCTGCCTGACTTGCTGAGGGATGGAACCTCGATGTAACCTGGGGCCCCAGCGTGGGGCGGGCAACCACCCTCCTGCAGCCGCAGCTGCTCGCTGCCCACCGCGCGCGAGAAACTGTCTGGATTGCATCACGGACCCGTTCCCGAAATGACGTCTCTGCCAGTGGTCCTGGCCACGTGCTCTGAGGTGTTAATGAGTGGGTTGCTCTGGAGATAAATTTTTGGTTCGGGTTTCTGGTTAATACGTTTCTTCATTTCTACATCAGGTGAAATATGAGATTTTATGGGGATGGGATGGTAGTCGAGAAAGAGCAAAAGGAGTAAAAAGAGGAGAAATAAACCAAAATATCCCAGTGAGGTATTCAGGTGCCTGAGTTTGAGCTTGAATCTCCTGTGTCTTGAGGTGAATTCCCTAACTCCACGGCTGTTTAGGAAAACAAATGATCTTTTCATGAAAGTTTCAGGTTCCACAACTCTGTTAGTGGCTAGCTGTCATATTCCTGGTTAATCGCGTCAGTGAGCAGCCTCTAACAGCTTGAGTGGGTCTTGGGAGAAGTTGTATCAATTCAGATTAAATCAAACTGTGCATTCATGTGATACCTGGTGGGTTTGGTTTATTTTGCAAACTGGCATTCTTGTAACATTAGCTTGTGTGCTGGGCAAGCACTGCAGTGCTGCGAGTCATGAGCGTTGCATGCTTTGGGCTCCCAGCCAACAGCCGTGTCATTTGAGTAGCATATTAAGTGCTCATGTAATATTTATATCTCTCTTATAAGAGGTATTAAGGAGGAGAGACAATTCAGCTTTGCAAAAATAGAAACTAAGGTGGATGTCGATAGGGTTTGGTGTCAGCCCCAATGATTGCTGGTTTTGTTAGCAACAGCATATGGGGTATAGGGTGGCACTGGCCCTCCTTCACAACCCAGGCTCTTCTTGCAAGATGGGTCAACAGACGGGTACTTGGTAGCTAGCTGCAGTGCACGTTATGTTACTTGGCTTCAGCAATCTTTTAACTTGGTTTTATTTTGAAGTTGTCAGGGAGGAGCAAGAGCAGGGCTGCTCCCCATGGGAAAGCAAGTGGACAGGGGTCCCACGGCATGCAAGGCAACCAGGACAGACCCCGAGACGGTGGCCAGGTCCAAGCAGAGTCCAGGCCATAAGGCAATGCCACAGTGATAAGACAGGTCCCAGGTCAAGCTGGGAAGTTGATATGTTAGGATAGGGTTAGGATCTGGCCCAGCGATGGCTGGATAGGTCCACAGTGTTGAGGCAGAGCTCAAGGGGGCACGGACATGCCCACAGCTCAGCTGGAAATCAGCCCTCTTCTGATGCAACTCAGACAGGGCCCGCAGGCTGAGCCAAAATGTGGCTCCTGGTCCCATGGGTGCGGGGGGCTGAGGCATGGCTGGTCAGGGCTGGAGAGGCTTATTGGTGCCCTTGGAGCCCTGGCAGAAATGGCTGATGGAGCACCCTCCTCTCCTCATGGTTTTTAATTTTCTTACAGTTGTTATAGTGCCTAACACAGGCACGACAGAACCTGTTTGGAAGCGTTGATCTGCAGAAACAAGTGCAAGTAACTTAAGCATCAGTACAACAAATTTGGGTATTGCATGGTTAGAAATGAACAGGACACACGGGTCAGAACAGCCTGAACCCTTGTGCCAGATCAGTTATTAAAATGCTAGGACACCCAGCAAGGTGACTAAGTGGCCAAATGTAGATGAAGGCCACCTAGGAATTGTGCAGGTGGTTATTCATAGGTGTTGGTTGGATGGGAGTTACACACAAGTAGATGGTTTCTGGATTTTGTTTAATTGGACGCTGTCTGTTGCAGCAGATAGCTTAAGCTGTAGAAACTGTCTTGGTGATGTGAAAATGCTGGAGGAGGCTGGGATCCCCTATTGTGGGTCTTGCTCCTGTCTGAGATCAGCCAACTGCAGCAGCCCAAGTCACAACGATGTCGGGAGTTTTTCAAGAGCTATAATTTAAGTGAACATTATGGAAAGTGGAGATCCCAGTTTGGGAGATAATGTGCTAGTGCTCAAGGGTTAGGGAGCACGTGCGCTTTCTGAAGAGCTTCAGGCAGAGGTATGCACACACACATCACAGCTTCAACTGACTGGCCTTGTGTGTTGAACCACAAATTAGTTATAAACTTCCATGGGAATTTGGACAGCAAGATGTGGGATCTTGCAATGACAAACGCTGGCGTTCAGCCTGTGGGGAGAGGAGAGGAAGTGAGGGCTGGTTTGGGTGAGACTGGGCAGATTGGGATGGAGGACCAGCTGTGTGACCCAAACCCTCGATGGCGTGACCCACGCTGGCCCAGTGCTCAGTGCCCGGTTCCTTGCCCCACTGTGGCCAAACGGGGCTCTGGGTCCTGTGGGTCTGCAGGGAAGGATGTAATGGCCACTGAGAGTCAGGTTTTTGCAGGTCCCAGATTCCTACATCCCACTCAAGGTGTGCTGCGTCACGAGCACAGGGCGTTCCTTAGTCTGTTGTGTGAGCACATGTAATTACATATAGCAGAACGGTAATGAAGGACTTGCTGTGAAAATAACTGCCTCGTGACTTTGGTCTGCGCTTGGAAACTGAGCTCGTGCTCTATGTTGTTCCAGGGAAACTGGTTTCAAGTGTGGGTTTTGGTGACCAGCAGAGGAAAATGACAGAGACGTGGTTTCCAGCACTTGCTATGTTAACTTTATCTTTCCCAACTTTTATAAAAGGCTTGCACGGTGCTAGCAGCATGATCTCAGAAAGGGATTCGGAGACAACCTTCGATGAGGATTCACAGCCTAATGATGAGGTGATGCCATACAGTGACGATGAAACGGAGGATGAGTTGGACAGTCGGCAGCCTGCGGTCAAAGCAGGACAAAACCAAATCAACAGAGACACCAAGGAGAGCCGAGAGCCACTGAAAAAAGGTAACGTTATGACAGAAACTTGATTTGGGTAGCAAATGATCCCGAAAACAGAGGCTGAGCGATGCATGGATCAATTTGACTTTTGTGCTTCTTCATTAGGTAGGATTTGGAATGGCTTATCTGAATCTGTGGAGGAGTAATTGATGGCAATGCAGTTTAACAAATATCAGAACGAAAATCAGCTTCGTTCCAATCTGCAACCAGAGTTCTGTGCCACTGCTTGTTGCGTAAAGCTAATGATCTGCACGGTGACCTCGTCTTAATTAAGGCAGGCCCTAGATGTACATTGCCTGTGGCCTGAGAATTGCTCAAACAGAACTTTAGATACTTGTCTTCCCCATCACCTGGAGACTTGAACCAGCATAAGCCCATTTGCTGTGTTTAGGCAGTTAGTTTGCATGTATTTCTGCTTTCCAAGTCTTGAACAGATGAGGTGTCAGCTTCAATGCTAATTTTGTAGCCTTGTCATTTTCTTTATTTGCAGTAGTTTCAGAATCACAGAAAGGTAGGGTGAGTAGGAGGAGTTCAAAGAAACCGGTCAAGTGGAGTCTGTGTGCTGCCGCCAGCGTAGGAACATAAATGGGAGGAACCTCTCTGGCATGTTTTAGACATACCTGTTCTTAACCTCTGTCCAAGAAAAGTCTGTAACTCCCCTAAATACCCCTTTTTTCAGTGTTGCAATGTGAGTACTTTTTATCTAACCAAGGCCTGTTTAATATACATAGACTTCTTCCTGTTTGTACAGCAATAGGGAACAGTTGATCACCTCTCACTTTATAACCACCTATTATGTGTTTTCATTTTATAAACACCTATTACATCTTTAGTTTTGTTTTTTGTTTTTTTATGATGATGTTTATGTTCCTTTAGAGTTGATGAATACTGATGCAGCTTCCCAAATATTAGGTATTAATATCACTTCTAAGCAGTTTAAAGTAATTTTGGGGAGCTTCCTTCCTGCAGGTTTTATTTAAGACCTAATTTGCTAGTTCTCTGTCTGGGGTGCTAAGGTTTTATCAACACCGCAATGTTTTTTGAATGTGGTGAAGAAATGTTCTTGTAGACATGTTTACAATTTTCTTCACTAGTGTCACTTTGATGAAATTTAATGACTTTCTCAATTCATGCACTTCAGTAATGCTTATCTTCTTTTAAACCAAAACCTGGTCCTCCAGTACTTTTTTTGTAAATTTTATATAAGGCAGCTAACTGTGTAAGCCCTGCCCAGGAGGCACAATGTATCGTCATCATCTGCTCTATGTTTTCATTTGTGCGCTCTTTAATACAAGTGCTACAGCAAGATAAATATTTCTCTGTTGTCTTCTCAGCTTGCAACCAGTATGCTGGAAATGAAAGTGTGTAGTCACAGTAAAGATCCCAGATATGTCAAACGTGAACTTGCTTTATGTGTTGGGTGGAAAAAAAAAAAGCAGTTTTGTGCCTAGATTTGAGGTTTTAAGTCTTGGTCAACCTTCTCAGGCATGACTACCTTACGGTGAGCCCTTACAGCAGCCCCGTGGGTCCCTGGCAGCCGTGCCAGTCCCCACTCCAGCCTCTGCCCATCCAGGGCTGGGTGCGCTTAGGTCACCAGAATGCCATGAAACCAAAGAGAACACCGATTAAGGCCAATTACTGTGGGCTGGAGAAAAGGGGGAAGTACTTGGCTGATGAGTCAGGAAAGCTGGATTTCAAAATCCTGTCTGCCTCATCCTTCCCAGGCAGGCAAAGCGCTCCCGAGAGGCGGCTTAAAAACTTGCTGAAGGAGTTCAGCGGGGAGTTGCTTTGATGTGGGCAGGGCCTGAACTTGTGCGTGTGGGCAGCAGGATTAATAGGGCTATCTGTGATGCAGGCTTGAGGGCAGGAAAGGGTTCTGAAGGATTTTGGAGGGAAAGAGGTAGCCTGTGAAAGAGGGGGCATGGAAAATAACTTGACAGCAGGAGTCATTCTGGCGGTAGTGGTCAGCCAAAAGCTACTTAGGTCCTAGATGAACCCCATTAAAAGGCGGACTTCACAGGACTCAGGTTAACGATAGGGACCTTAGGGCGGATGTGGATGGTTTGTTAGCGAGTCCTCTTGAAGCTTTTTCCTTAGGGAGGCTGTATATCAGGTTTTAAATGCTGAATACTGAAGATGACAGAAGGAGGCAAGATTTCTCAGCTGCTTTGTAGGCAATTTTATCAGCTTATGGTCCAAAACTTCAGAAGGTTGTTGCAGACTTTGGTGGTTTAGTTTTGTTAAATTTTACCGCAAAATGCAATTCATATTCCTGAGTTTTCAAGCAATCAACCAAAATTGATACCTGAAGAAATAAAATGAGCACTTCAGATTTTAACTTTTGTTATGGTTGTAAATTAAAACCATTGCACAGTATGATTATATGAAATAACTGTTTTCAAAAGTTGAGTGGACCTTTTCATTTCTAGAAAGACTGAGAAACCCTGTTTTGGGTGCTCAGTGCTTCACAGGTGTAACAAAAGCAAACCAAAAGAGGGGAATGAAGGGAATTCAGCATGAATAAATGTGACTCTGATAGGTTTTCAGTTTCTCATAGAACTTCCAAATTGTTAATCACCACTTCTTCCTACCTCAGATTATATTTTAATTGTTAATAAAGACAAATATCCTGGAAACTTCGTGAAAACCTTTTTTTTTAGACTATGTACTAACAAGCAGGTACCAGTCTGGTTTCAATTGAAAGTACCTTTAAAAGACGGCATTTGAGATTAAACCTGAAACTGGCAGATTTATTCCCTCATGTTTCTATCAGGTGTTCACCCGTTTTGCCTTTTCTCTTCCAGACTGCAGCTGGCAAGTTAAAGCAAATGATCCACGCTTCTATGAGCAGCCCCAGTTTAAGAGAACTATATTTCTGTGCTTCAAAAAAAGCAAATATGCCGTAAGTTTTCTTTATCTCAATCATGTGCTAATAGTACTTGTCAGGGTGAATACTTTCTTAATCTCTGTAAGATCTTTTGAACCCCTGATGTTTAGTGTAAGATCCACAATTAACGCTTCCTTAGGATTTCCAACAAAGGTGGGGAAGTATAACTGGTTTTGGGTTTGTGAATGGAAAAATCAAGGTATCAAGAGTCTTGTTTAAGACGAGATAGAGAATTAGGAGCCAGGTGTCCTCAGTCCAAATTCCAAGTTTTATCTGCTCAGCTGTGGCTGTTGCAAATATCTGCATAGGTGTCATCTTTCATATAAGAAGTCTCAGTGCAGTATTAAGCAATATCCTGATTAAGCTAGACTGGAGCAGTCTTAAAAATAGACATTTGGGAGTGTCTAGTCATTTGAACAGTGTCATTCTAAATCCACCTAATTGCAATAAAGGAGACATTTTTATCTCATTTGTTAAGACAGACAGTTGCAATTTTTTTCCCCGTTCTTATTTTTTTAACTTTTCAAAGTAATAAAGCTGTGGTGCTTGTATGTGGTGCTGGTTGTGAGTGACAGAGGCTTGGACTGCGGGGTTACTCGTGGACTGTCCGCCTGTTTCTGTGACCAAGGTACCTGCCTCTCAGACTCGAGGCAGTTTGGATTATCTCATGCATGACTATGAACATTTAATAATAAAACTTCCGCAACTGGAGTTATTCAAAGGGAAATCCTTCATGCTTGGACTAGGTAGGGACTGGCACTCGTGAGAGTTGCCTTTGCTGGATCTGACATCCCTCCTGAATAAGTCTAATTAACAGTCCTTTGTATCTGGATTCATTATTTGTAGTCTGATGCCTGAGACCAATTATATCCCTAATAGTGATGTCATGTATTTAGCAAATAACGTTGAAAGGCATTACAGAGAAGACTGCCTAGGAGGAGGAGAGCACTGAAGTTTCCTCCCCTTCTCTCTGCTCATCTGGCAGTGCCGTGTGCGCTGTGTCGTTTACCTGAGGAGAGGCTGTAACCTTCCCACACTGTGACTGTGCAATGCCCTGTAGTCCTTGGTGTAGCTAAAGCTTCAGTCTGAGATGCCTTTTGGGGTACGTTAATGTCAGTGAAACAGACCTTTTTTGCCTTGTTTCATTAAGACAGTGACCCACCTTAAACTGTTGAGGAAAGGTACATATCTAACAAAGTTCATAGAAAAGATTTCACTAGTAAAATGCTTTACTTAGAAATATGTATTGTACATTTGTATTGTAAGAAGAATCTGCTGTTGTGAATGACATTTGGTTTTCTTCAACAGGGAAATGCAATTAAGACGTACAAGTACAACCCTATCACTTTTTTACCACTGAATCTGTTCGAACAGTTTAAAAGAGCAGCCAACTTCTATTTCCTTGTTCTTCTCATTTTGCAGGTAAGAAAGACAGAGAGAATACTAACTGTGGAGTGAATTTGAGGTGCTAATCTACTGAGCTGAATAATACTTATGACACAATTCCGAGCTATCTTATCAGGAAATTGCAGGGAACTTTGTAAGGGACTGTATCTGAACTCCTACAGAAACTAAGCCCATCTTAACACAAATCTGAAATGACCTACCCTAGCTTTGTATTAGCCAGGATGAGCTAGTTGCAAAGTTTAGGAATTTCATGGGGTTTCTTTTGGTTATTACTCTGTAAAACATGATGGCCTTAAGTTCCAGAAGCACCAACAGAAGATATGAGCAACTACAATTGTTAAAGAAAAGCCAACACTGAGGGAGGGCAGCACGGTCAAACTCTTGCCCGAGAGTCTTGCTCATCTTCACAATCTGACTTAAAATTCTCTCTCTGATGTGGTGGGTTTCTTTCTTATGTTATAGTCAGATCACTATTAAATGTCTCTGAATTGAGCTTGATTGATAATCCTGTATTGAACTGTTTTTATTTGTCTTTCGTAGTCGATTCCCCAAATCACTACCCTGTCATGGTATACAACACTGGTGCCCTTACTCTTGGTGCTGGGAATAACTGCAGTCAAAGACCTAGTGGATGACATTGTAAGAAACATATTTTGTTAATATGAAAAGCAAAATAAAACAGTATAGTTCATTTCTTTAATTGTGATACACAGTAGGGAGTACATTCTCTACTCCTGGTTTTCAGACTCGTCACAGGATGGACAACGAGGTTAATAATAGGACATGCGAAGTCATCAGGGATGGAAGGTTTGTACTGTTCCCTTCTTAACTTTGTAAGTCATGTTTGTTGCCTTGTTACTAAGTTTCATCACAGATCTTAACCGTAGATGATAGGGAAAGTTCAACTTTTTGTTCTTTACTATCTGTGTGAAGACCTATTTGAAAATGGAAAAGAATTGCCCAAAGGAGTAATTTAAACTTAATTCTGTGGCACTAAATCTGTGCTAAGAGCAACCTTTTTGTCAAGAAGGACGGAAATTCATATATAGGTGAAGAGGGAAGAGAAGAGGTAGGTTGACTTCTAAGTTATAGGCCCTCAACTAAATTGCGGTTTCCAAAAAGAAAAACCACACCTTACCATAAGGAAAGTTCAATATTTCAAGAATTATAGAGTGCATAGTGTTCTAGATTAAATAGTAATAATTATTAAACTATCTTGATATTAGGTTCAAAAACACAAAATGGAAAGATATTAGAGTTGGTGATATCATTCGTCTGAAGAAAAATACTTTCGTTCCTGTAAGTGCTTGAGATATATTTGTTTTATGTTTCTACAGAGTTCTGTATGAGTCTTGACTTGGATTTATTTGATGCTTGTTCATTTGTTTTTATAGGCTGATATTTTGCTGCTATCCAGCTCAGAACCAAACAGTCTCTGCTATGTAGAGACCGCTGAACTAGATGGGTAAGGCTCTATTTAAGGATTTCTTGGATTTAATTTTGGCTTATTGGTAAAAGTGTGTATTTCAGACTCTGCTTGTCACTTGTTAAGCCACACCTGGAAAACTGTGTCCAGATTGACAGGAAAAGAAGCAATGGATACAGGTTGCTTCAGAGGAAATTCTGTCTGCATTCAAGAATAATTGTTCTCATGGTGGATAATTTTTTCCATTGGAGTCGGTTGCCCAGAGAAATGGTGGAATTTCTGTCACTGGAAACAGTTGAGGCTTGGCAGGGCCCTGGGTAACCTCATCGAAGGTCCTGCTCCCAACAGGAGGTTGGACTGTTGATTACCAGAGGTCTCTTCCAACCTGGACTTTTCTATTATTTTAAACTCTTCTTATTCCCTGTCAGAGTGGGAAAACAAAAATACATGTTTTTCTGTGGAATTTTTTCACAGAAACTGCTTAGATAGCATAAATCTTACTCTCTGTCACGTTGCTTTGTAAATGTTTTTTAGTTCATATTGTCAGGAAAGCTAGTTCTGGATTCCTTTAGAAAAGTCTGTAATGATACGGGCTTCACCTAACGAGGTGAAATGTTAGTTTTTCTGAGTGAGCAGTGTATTCCTCACTCAACCTTTAGTAATCTTAAAAGTGGTAACTTACAACATCATGCAAAACAAGTATCTGTTTGTGTTTTGTTCTCTATGGGAGCTTTTAACAGTATCAGTTATTAAATACTGCTTTCAGAGAACCATTACTTCAAACTTAATGATTGCATTAGCAAAAGAGTGATGGTGAGAAGCTTCCCTTACCTAGGGCGAGCAGAGGGAGAGGGGTAAGGTTTCACTGGTGAGGACGAGCAGCCGGTGTAAGGTAGTCACCTGGGTCAGGAATGCTGCGTGTCCGTGCAAGCGCATGGCTTTGCCGGTGCTTCGAAGTAGGAGGTTGGTACCTATGGCGTATTGATTTGCTTAATTTAATTGTGTTCAAACTTCTTTCCTGTATCCATGTTTTTAGTAAAATGACCTTTTTATCCTTTCTTCTTAGTGAAACTAACTTGAAATTCAAAATGGCCCTTGAGGTAACACACAGATATCTTCAAGAGGAAAGTGCAATGGCAGACTTTAATGGTTTGTACAGTTATATTCTTACGACTATTCAAACGTTGCTCAAAGAGTTAACAGTACAAGTAAATAAAATGTGGGTGGGGATGGAAGCGTTGCCAATGGTGCTTGTGATTCTGGAGTTAGCGGCTTCCTGGCTTTTGTCACGAGGCAGCGTGAGCAAGTTGCACAAGGAAATTGTGCTGCTGAGCAAAATAGTCTGTCTGAAGATAAGACCTTTGCCATGAATGAGCTGCGGCACGCTGAGTAGAGAGGATGGAGCCCTTTATTAGTGTTTGCCTGCCTGTTTTCTTTGGAAAAAAGCATGTTTGCTGTTGGGAATGGATCTGAAAAGTATCTTCTGTTGTCCTTTTCATATTTATCATTATGATGTAGCTGCTTTCTCTGCGTGTTGTGGAAACTTGAAGGGCAGGAATCCCTTCTCTTACTGAGATCTGACACAGAGTTTTATCTCAAGCTGAATTTTTTAGCAATCCTAAAAATGCTTTAACAAAAAAGACTTACAACAGAGTGGCATGGAGAAGTAAGCAAGTAGGGACTGCTCCTGGTTTCCCCCAGTATGAGAACTGAGGAACACAAAGTGAAATGAGCGACTGACAAATTCAAAATAAACAGAAGGGAGATGCTTTTTCACACAATACGTAGTTAAGCTAAAATTCACAGTTGCAAAAGGACGTTGTGGATGAAAAAAGTCTGTGCTTTCAAAGAACATCTCTTGAGCAAATTTATATGCCCACAAAGACACGGGCTCTGGTTCAGGAAGCCTGTTTGCTGCAGTGTGCTGCGAGACTGAAACTGTGCCAGTGGCCTGCGCCTGTAATTTTACTCTTCCTTGCACATTCACCAGTCTTGATGAGAGACAGGGTTCAGGGCTAGAGACAGCAGTGGTTTGGCCTAAAACTGTCATTCTGTGTTCCTCTGTAGCAATCAGCAGTTAAGCTGACATTTACATTTAGTTATTTATTCCTGAAACACAGTTTTGATAATGGTAACTGTGGCATGAACCAAAATTCTAGGATGAACTCAGTTTTGGGAATGGAAATGCAAATATATAGGATCAAGTGCCAATCACAAAGTAGGCAGTGAGAATAAGGCAAGTCCTGAGAGTCAAAGTAAAGTGTCACTTTTTCAGCTGCAATATTCAGGTATGTGCACAGTGTAGCAGTACGCAGTGACAGTGCGTATCTGTAGCAACGTATTGCGTGAAGGTTGTCTTCCCCTTGTGGGATCATTGCTAGTAAGTCTTTAATGGCAAAATGAACTGAACGCTACGTTCGTGCTAGAGTGTAAGATCCAGAGAGACATCTACTCTTGGAGGCAGCACCATGTTAAAACTTGAGATATATTGAAAATAAAGGTGAACAAAAAGTGCCCTATTTGGCAGTAAATGCTGTGTGTACTGGTCTTGGTGCAGAAATGAATTCTTTCTGCTATTTCAGTCTGGAAACCAAAATACCACCTTAAGATACCATATTTAAAATACCAGCAATACAGCAGTGAATATTTGTACACTCTAAATGTCAAAGAAATTGTTTATTCAGAACACTTGTTTTCTCAAAAGAACAACCTCATGAAGAAAAATTACTTCTATGGTGGGTACAAATCAATGCATTTTTATTTAACTATTGTATATTAAACACACTCTCCTCCAATTTTTAGGTCTGATCGAATGTGAAGAACCTAATAACCGACTGGATAAGTTTGCAGGAACATTATTCTGGAGAAACATGAGTTATTCACTGGATGCTGATAAGATTTTATTACGTGGATGCAAAATCAGGAATACAGACTTCTGCCACGGAATGGTCATATTTGCAGGTATTTATGAATTGAACACGTATAATATTTACCAACTAAAAGCATACCCTATAGAGTGAAATGACATCTTTATCTTATAAACATTGACTGTATTTTCATAGAATCATAGAATCATAGGATGGTTTATGTTGGAAAGGACCTTGAAGATCATCGAGTTCCAACCCCCCTGCCACAGGCAGGGACACCTCCCACTAGACCAGGCTGCCCAAGGCCACGTCCAGCCTGGCCTTGAACACCTCCAGCGATGGGGGTATTTTATGTCCCAGTTTTGTAAAATAGGAATACTAGCATTTGTTTGTGTATTATATCTTTCCTTTTTTTTTTTAATTTTTAGGTGCTGATACAAAAATAATGAAAAATAGTGGAAAGACAAAATTTAAAAGGACAAAAATTGACTCCCTTATGAATTACATGGTTTATACTGTAAGCCTTTTTGTTTAAAATTCAGATGTTTGAATTAATTTTTTAAGTGAATATAGTGAATGCAAAGTTAGGAAACATTTTTTTTTTCTCTTGGTGTAATAAGTATGTTTCCACCTTGTTTTGAGCTGATGAGTTGGGATGAAGTAGGAGGATATCTAGAAAAGGTGCCTCGCTGTTGGCGGAATCTGCGACCCTAAGCTGCGGGTGTAGGGCAGCCTCCGTGATGCAGAAAAGTGCTTCAAACCTGGTGTTGCGGGTGCTTCTGCTTGTCTGCGCTAAACTGCTGGACAGACCTGAGGGCCCAGATCCCGGTCCAGAGGTCCGTTCAGCTGAAAGTTCAATACCCGTGGGTTTTGTCCTTGGTCGGCACCCGTGGGGTGTGTGTATGAGGAATGCCTGCTGCCCTACAACCCGCACTCTACTGAGTGTGATTCCCTGGGACGGGGGCGGAGGAGAGAGGGGCTGGCCTGTTGGCTGGCAGACACACTGACCTCAGCACGACTGTGGTTCTGCCCCTGCTCCGAGCACATTCATGTACCCTATTTGCTGCCTGCTTAAATAAATGTAAAAACATGAAAATGATGCTTGGGCAGTAGACTAAAATTAGAACCCAGTTTATCTGAAGAGATCATTTTGTGGGAAAGGTTTGCTCCCCTTCTTCTTAGTTACAAATGCATGTAATATTCTATTTTGAACATGGAGATTTGGGATTTAAGTGGAGCAAATGTTTCCGAAGTGTCACAGGCCACTCTGTGTACACTGTAGATTTTTGTCGTCCTCATCCTGCTGTCGGCTGGCCTTGCCATTGGACACACGTACTGGGAGCAGCAGATTGGCAACGCGTCTTGGTACCTCTATGATGCACAAGACTTCAGTCCTCCGTATCGTGGCTTCCTTAACTTTTGGGGATATATCATTGTTCTGAACACCATGGTTCCCATTTCCCTCTATGTGAGGTAGGTAAATACCTTGGCCTTTAATAGCTGAACTGGTGGTAGGGTTGAATCACTTCATTTACAGATTAACGGTGCGTGGACTTAATTTCCCATTGGTGGTAACAAATGCAGCTTCACGTTGGATGGGAAAGTATATTAATTCTCTGTCGTACTGAAAAGACATTGGATACACTGACCTTCTTCGCTGAGATTTTACAAGAAAGTGATCTGTGTTGCTTTAATAGAAAATCAACACTCACGGATCTTTGACTCAGAATTTAAAGATACCGAGCTTTTCTTACGGTATTAAGCATATCTACCCTATACTTCGACTAAGGAAAAAATTCTGCCAAGCAATGATCTCTGGCAAAATGGGAGACTTGATCCTGCTGGTGTTTAACTTCTCAGTCTAATTCTGCACTCACAGTGCATGAAGGAAGCTACTTGAAAAAAAAAATTAAAATAGAAAAATCATATTTTCCAGATGTATTCCTCAAAAGAGAGGCCTTACTGCTCCATGAAGTATGAATAATTTTGCCTTTGACAAACCCATCTGCAACATATTTGAAGTACTCCAACCTCCTATTTGCTTTTCTCCAAATTGAAACGCTATTCCTAAGTGACATTTCTGTTAGTTATGGGAGCAGCGCCATCAATACTTTTGGCTTGATAGGACCATAGAGGCTTTTCGCCTGTTGCTGCGGTGTTGTTGAAGCTGAGCTGTGTGGTCCAACATCAGTCTGAGTGGCCTGTGTAGGAGTGATGGTGCTCTGTAACGTGCTGGTAAATGTAATTGTTTTCTCTTAAGCTTGTGGCTCCTTCAGCAATTTGAGTCCTGGAAAATAGTCGGAGTCCCCTGGATCTGATAACATGTCATTATTTTGAAATATGAAATGAAATGCAGCTCGGAGTCAGAACATTCATTTTATTTCATTTAGCGTTGAAGTGATTCGTTTGGGCCAAAGCTATTTTATAAACTGGGACCTGCAAATGTATTACCCTGAGAAGGACACTCCTGCGAAGGCCAGAACCACCACGCTGAACGAGCAGCTGGGGCAGATCCACTACATCTTCTCTGATAAGACGGGAACGCTTACGCAGAACATCATGACGTTTAAAAAATGTTGCATAAACGGCCAGAGATACGGTAAGTGTGGGCCACGCTGCTGCACCCTGTAGTGAAAACCAGGGCTAGCACAGGAGCTCTCGTTTGTGACAGGAGCACTGAGGGGACCCCCTGCAAGTCCCTGTGTGGCACAGCTGGCAGCCCCCGAACAATCTGTACAAATGAATGAGAATTTTAATGCTTATTTGAAATCAGGTGCACACAAAACTTTTAGTTTCAACTGAACTTCCACAATTTAGCCCTGGTATTGAGTAGAGCCCCACTAAAATTGAATCGTTGGGCTTTTCCCACCGTTTTCCCTTTTAAAAAGAGGAAACTGATGGACTTGAGTGGAAACTTCCCAGCAGAAAAGTCAGAAATGAGTAATTTACAGAATGCTTTACTTTTGGTAGAAATGCATCAGGGACAAAATTAATCTAGAAACAAATAAGAAAATATAGTAAGAGCAGCAGTTTTTCATGTTAGTGTTAGTTACTTCCACTTTTAGTCTTGTCTGGATTTCAGTATTTCGAATATGCAGCATGTGTGCTCCGAAACTATTGTTGGGTGTGTTCAAATAACGCAGACTGCCTTGTGCTAATGCCATGTGCTTTTTAAACATCCTACCTCTGGAGAGAGATGAGGAATTCCTGACAGTGAAAGCTGTGTTAAGCCAACACGGATGTTTTATGACAATTCCACCACATGCTTTTTTTCTTTTTTTTCTTATATTTGCTTTGGTGTCAGCAGTATACAAAAGTACTGCGGCTGTTCATGAATTTGCTTTTTTTAAAATCTGAGCTATCCTAGTGCGGTGGCTGTTCTATATATTTTTTACTTTGTGAATAAGTTGTAAAAGCTTTGCTGTTCTGTCCTGTGCCTTCTAACTGATGGTGCTTGCGTTGCAGGAGACTGGCGGGATGCAGCAGGGCACCTTCAGAGCCACCCAGAGGTAGGTCGGTCTGATCTGACACCGAAGTCCCTGCGGTCTGCAGAACAGGGACCGCTCCCTTGCCAAAGCAGGAAGAGATGCAGGTAGGCACAAAGCAATCGCACATGAGATAACTCAAACCCTCCCTTCTTCTGTTTCCTGAGCAGCAAGTGAATTTCAGCTGGAACATGTACGCAGATGGGAAGTTCTCATTCTATGATCACTATCTGATAGAGCAAATAAAATCTGGAAAAGAGCCAGAAATTCAAAAGTTCTTTTTTCTGCTTGCCATTTGTCACACAGTCATGGTTGACAGTTCTGATGGTGAGTATCTTTTTTGGGTGGGTTTTTTTGGTTTTTTTTTCTTGTGTAAGGGGAAACCGTTACTCAAATCCAGTTGCACGAGGGAGATGTTCAAAAGTAATGCCGATCCCATAAGTGAGAAGGAGTGTTAGGCTGCTCTTTTAAATTAAACAAAAGTGAGAGCCAATGCTATTCCCTGTGCTGAATTTATAGAATCATAGAATAAAATTATAGAATGGTTTAGGTTGGAAGGGACCTTGAAGATCATCGAGTTCCAAGCCCCCTGCTATAGGCAGGGAAGACCTGACCCTTTATGAAAGGAGGACTGTCTTTATGATAGTTACAGTTGTGGCAAATGTGCACCACCTTAAATAACAGCAGAGTTAGAAAGGTGAGGGAACAGTTTGTACAGAGGTCTTGTGTTTTCGTGTTACGGGTCTTCTCTCTGTACGTCTTTAAAATCTCAAAAGCCTGAACTTCAAGTAAAATGATAATGACACCAGCATAGTCTCTGGTTCCACATACATTTGTGGAAGTACAAACACATTTGGAGACTTGTTTTCAGTGTGGAAAACCAAGTGTTTTCCGCATGAAGGTTTCATGCTCTTACTCCTTGACTCACAGCCCCATGGACGTCTACAAATCATGTACATCTGTCCTAAGAGTATTGGCAGTAAATAAGCAAAAATAATAATAAAAATGTGACGGAAACTAAATTTAGAGGTGAACCGCTATTGAAGAATTCATGAATGTGAAAAATAAGGTTGGAAGATTCAGTTAAAACACTGAAGAGTAATAATTGCTTTACTCTCTGCTTTGTGAGATCTCTGTGAAACAGGCAGTCTCCTCTCCTTTCTTGCTCTTCCTACTAATGTTTTCAGGGTTGTTTCCACTCTGTTATATTGGTGTCTGTGGCCAAGGATTTGTCTGTTGGAGCTCCCTTTGAAAATGTATTGAGAAATTAAGTTATATTTGTTTTGAGACAGAAGTTACAGTTTTTGCTTTTATACCTGGAGGGAGGAGGGTTCAATGACGTATCCCATTTGGAAAGTACATGTAATAAAAAGGCGGGGGGGTCCCTAGTCCGTCTTCTCTGTGTGCACTGCTCTCGGGTGCTGCAGCAGTGTATTAGACTCCACTTCAGAAAGGGAGAGGACTTTGCATGCCCAGCTCTCAGTCACTCTAAAGAGTGGGTGTGAATTTTTTAGCTGCGGTGTCAAGTGCCCCTGTAACGCTCAGGTGTATCCTGGCTTTCTCTTCTGTTCACTCTTTCAATGATACAGGTCAGCTCAATTATCAAGCAGCTTCCCCGGATGAAGGGGCCCTGGTTATGGCAGCCAGAAACTTTGGCTATGTTTTTCTTTCACGAACACAAAATACTATCACTATAAGTGAAATGGGAGTTGAAAGAACTTACGATGTCCTTGCTATCTTGGATTTCAACAGTGATAGAAAACGGATGTCTGTCATTGGTAAGCTGATTACAAACAACCTTTATAGATAAGCTCACTTGCATTTCATGGGTGAAAAAGTACGTGCAAGGGAAGTTGAAGTCAACAATTATGGCTGTGTAACACACAGTCCTATGATAGATTTTAATCCACATAGCTCTGGAGAGGCTCAAAAGAGAGGCTTTGCAATGAGGTGCAAGTGCGTCCACTAGACAGTCCTGGTGTTCAGGCCTGGCCTCTGCTGCAGACAATCTTGGGTCCCTGTAGTTGAAGCTTGAAGAAAAGCTGCAAAGATGGTTTATTCCCCTTTTTCCCCAGAGAACAAACAAGTTGTATGTTCCTCTAGCTATTGGAATACCAGGTATGCAGGTTGAGGTATATATAAATAGCTCTTTAGTTTTGATTTTAACTATCTTTAAAGTCGTCAGTCCTGAATCAGTTAGAGATCTGTTGTTTTAAAGGCTGTAATTCTGGTGCATCGTATCTCTAGCGTATGTGTCTGCTCAGCTCCTGTGGACAAGTGAGATGTTAATACTATATGAACCATTATCAAAAACACAATTCTTGGGAGTTTAAGTATCCTCTCCTGTCATGAAAGAGAAGAGGAAACGCACTTGTCGACCAAGTTACTTAATTGAACAATATTAGAGATGATAAAGAAGAAACATGATCTTGTATTTTTGGTACTTAACGGCAGTAGACTAAAAAATCTAATCTGAAACTATTCCTTTATTTAAATGTATGCTAATGTTTTGTCCCGCCTCTCATATTTTACTCCACAGTAAGAGAATCAGGTGGAAATATCAAGCTATATTGTAAAGGGGCTGATACAGTAATTTATGAACGGTTGCACCCAAGGAATCCAAAGAGAGAAGCTACACAAGAAGCACTAGATGTACGTTTGTATTTTATATGCCATTTTTAAATTAAAAATCATTTATTTCTGACTATAATCTGATTTTATTACTTTCCTTTTCTTAAGCTATTAAAACAAATGCAGATCTATAAGTGGTTCTGCAAGTCATCGCAAACCTGAGAAATAACCAAAGCAATATAAGTTTTCATGCATGTTCTTACAAATGCATTCATTGTCTTTTCATGAGAAGTGAACTTAAATTTTGTCTACATGTGCTTTTTTCATAGTTATCAGTATTCCAGATCACTACACTCTGTTCTATTTTTCACATCTTCAGTCTTTCAGTTCAGACTGCCTTGTCAGCTATATTTAGTTTTTGGCATTTCTGAACTACCCAGGACTAATTGCGCAGTCGGATTTGTTTTATCAGACTTACTAAATGCTTCTGATCTTAACTCTTACGCTTGTATTGAAAAGCAAGAGTTTTGTTTTATGGATATGTTTTTTAATTATTTTTCAGATTTTTGCAAGTGAAACTCTTAGGACACTCTGCCTGTGCTATAGAGACATCAGTCATGATGAATTTGAAGCATGGAATAAAAAAGTCATGGAGGCCAGTGTAGCTACAACTAATCGTGACGAAGCTCTGGACAAAGTATATGAGGAAATAGAAAAAAATTTGATTGTAAGTCAAGCTTTAAATTTTTAGTGTACTTTTATTCTTATATAAGAAGAAACAGATCTCTCTGAAAATAAATTATCCTTGTTTATTAGGACATTTTGATTTAGATCTTTTCAGTATTTTATTGGCTTTAGAGCCAAGCCAAATTTTAGAGTTTAATAGAATGAAGTGAAATGTATTTTAGCACATGTATTTCAGTGTGGTCACTTCTGTATGCGAGAGTTTGTCTTCACTGAATTCTTAGCTTGAGCTGTAGCTTGGCTTGGAGGCATATCCAGAATAGCTTCATTCTCTACTGAAAATGAATCAGTTTTCTGTACATGTTTATCCTACTAAATACCTATATTTCATATATCTTCCAGCTGCTTGGTGCAACAGCTATTGAAGACAAACTACAGGATGGAGTTCCAGAAACTATTTCCAGACTTACAAAAGCAAACATTAAAATATGGGTGCTTACTGGCGACAAAAAAGGTGCGCTTACTCACAGCCAAAGAGCTAGTAAAAACAGGATATGGGCTAGAAGATAAACTGGGACAAATGCAGACTAGAAATAAAGCCTATGTTTCTAGAAAAGCTTAGTACGAAAGTCCATTTAAATCAAAACTGGAGGAATTTCTACAACATGCAGAATTTCGTCCCAGCTGTTCCTAGTCCAGAATTACTGGATGGGCTTCTGTGTTACTTCTGTTCCCCCAACAGATCAGCCTACATGACTGATTTTGTGACTGTCTTCTGTAGGGAAACACCCGGCTACTGCTTTTCCCAATGCAAAGCAAATGTAGGACAACTGGCTTTTAACACCAGGCTTGCTTGGCTCTGAGGGCAGGTACCAAAACTTGCCTTTTTACACTGAAAATTTACTTTTCAAAGAAGCACAAGTGCCGCTGACAGAGACAGATTTGCTTTTCTTTGCTAGTTGCTAGTCTGCAGTCTGGCCACACATTTTGTTAAGTCAGTTCAAAAAAAGGCATTAAATTTGTAAGTAAGAATGGCTGCACTACAGCCTGGATGGAGGTGCAGCCACACCAGCATCTCTCTGACGCTGGCAACAGCCTTGGTTCAGACAATCCGGAGCGGACAGGGCAAGCCAGTGTGGCATACCCTGTGGTGGATTCTTGCAATGCCTTTGGTGTAGTGGCTCTCTGACATAGAGACAGCATCTCCATCATGAAGTTAAATAGGCCCTGGTAGATCTTTCTTCCACGAATTGATAGACTTTTCCAGGCCGCTATCAGTTTTTGCATTCAAAACATCCTGTGACAGTGCATTTTACTCCAGTAATGTACATTTCATAGGAAATGTTGCATAGGAAATATAATTCCCTGTTGCTGAATTTAGATCCATCACCCACTGCGCCTTCATTGCCACGCATTTGTTGTACGACAAATAATTAACAAGCAATCCCCCAGCTTCTCTGTGCTACGTATCATTTTTTCTTCCTGTTCATCCACACTGTGGTAACGGAAGGGACCTTCTCATACTGAAACACAAGAGGACTTTGGGTACTTCTGGCTCCTCCCAACAGTTACTCATGACAGAACTTTAGGTAAATACTTTCCTCTCTTATTTTTTATTGTAGAAACTGCTGAAAATATTGGATTTTCTTGTGAACTGTTAACAGATGAAACAGCAATCTGCTATGGAGAAGATATCAGGCAAGTGAAAAGCACAATGGATTTCTTTTGTGGGAATTAAAACCACTCCATTTTTAAAATTAACCCAGCAGTAATACTGGTTTATCCCACAGGGACTCTTCAATGACTGGACAGTATTTCTTGGTGGTTGATCAGCTGTACATTGTCTGTTTCTTTGCTCTTTATAGAATTGTAATTTTATGAGGCAACCACTTAATTGTGTGTAAAGGTGGTGATACCCTGTTTGCAGGAGGTTATATGTTCTAGGTCAACGACTGTTGACATTAAATTTGTCCTGTAGTTCAGACAAGTCTGGAGCCCACCTGGAGTGGGCTAAGCAGGTCTCTCCCTAGTCCAGACCTTGAGTAGTTGCCAGGTTTTGCTCTCGCTACCTGTCCCTGAACTCCAGCATTACTCCAGCTGGTCTTTCACCCTATTCCCTGCTCCTGTACACAGTACAGACCTATGCTATAAAAACACAATGGATCACAAAGTATTCAGCGCTTAATCATAAAGGATTTGTCAAAATGCTTAGACCCAAGGAAAAACAACATGGGGATGGGAGAAGAACTAGGGCCTCGTAACAGTGTCACAACTATTCCTAACCTGTTTTTCCAAATTTTTCCTTATTTGCAAAGCAGCAAGTATATCAAACCAGTGTGATCCTCTTTTCACTGTTGCTCTGGCACTGCTTAGGACATCGCCTAATATATGGCAAAAAAAGTCCTTGCAGCATGTATTGCATTTCTTTCTTGCAGATTCTCCATCCGGGACTGATCTAGCTTAAAGTTTATCCTTGACATTTTTGTAATAGCATCCACATCTCTTTCCAGTGCTCTTCTTCAAACTAGGTTGGAAAACCAGAGGAACAGAGCTGGATCAAGTACACATTCCTCTCTAAGAATGAACGAGCCCTTCTTCCAGGGTAGCAGAGATCGTGCTTTAATAATCACTGGCTCCTGGCTGGTATGTACAAAAGATATTCTCCTGTGTATTTGAGATTTAGGGGGTACCACCAAATCACAGTGTCCTTCACTGAGGACTCTCTACATATGTCTGCTTTGCTAAACCAAGCAATGAAAATTCCTCGGCCATTGTGCTGCCAGTTGAACACATCTGTTTGATATTTATGTTCAGAAGTCTTTTTGGTTTTGAAGTTTGAAAATAGTGCTCAATAAAATAAGGTATTTCCTGGGCCTTTCAAGTCACCCTGGTAGCTGCCATCAAAGTAAAGCCAAGCCCCTGCAAAAGCAGAGTCTGATTTTCAGCGTGTTTATTCTTCATGGGGATTCTGGTCTAATGGAAAAAAAATGAGAGGGAGACTGCCAGCGCTACAGGATGCATGGCTTCAGTGTAGGCACAGAAATCGTGCTTGAAATGAGAGATGGGAGTGAAAGGGTAGAAACGAAAGACAAGTTTTGTGCTCAGTCCTGCAATGTAGGCCTCTCACGGGAGCTTAGAAAGCAGAAAAGAGCTTTTAGCAGAGAGGTGACTAGTGGTAATTCAATGACTATTACCCACCCTGTTGGCGGGCTGCTCTTACAGCCACCTGTAAAGGAGAAAGTCCAGTGAACAGCTAAGGACCCTCTGCCACGTTTCAGTGTGCCAGCCCTAAACCTTTATTTTGTACAAAGAAATGTACATCTGTGTAGAAGGCATAGGAAGCAGGCTGGGGATGCCTAAAGGTAATCAAGCAGGAGCATCAGATAAAATTGCAGGTCTCTGCTACCTCCTACTCCAGCTGAACTGCCCCAGAGCTAATCTGGGTATTTATAGGACACTTCCACATGCGTTGGGCATGGTCATGCTTCCTTTAGGAGATGGGGAAATAGGAGAGAGGGAAGTTTAAATAGCAGAATGTTTCAAAAGTGAATTAGCTCCCATCAGAAGAAATATTTCTTTGAACTCTGCAGGAAGTGCTGTGACACTAAATGCAAGCATTTAGCTTTAGTTAATCCCACCAAGTACATTCTTATCATTGTTTCCGTACCTCTTTGTTCACTCCTCTGCATGAGCATTTTATTAAAATGCTGTAAATGGGTGATGGGAGCATAATGAAGCTGTGTGTTCTATAGGTGGGACTTGGAGTGCAATTTGAAATAGTGTAGACGGGAACATAATATATTTTTGTTACACAGAATGAAATCCTACTAGAGAAGAAAAAGAAGAAAAAGAAACTCAAACTGAAATTCCCTAGAACAGCAGAAGAGAAAAAAAAGCAAACTGAGAAGAGAAGAAGGGCTGAAGCTTACAAAGAACAGCAGCAGCAGAACTTTGTTGATTTGGCCTGCGAATGCAGGGCTGTGATCTGCTGTCGCGTGACTCCGAAGCAGAAAGCCATGGTGGTCGAGCTTGTGAAGAAGTACAAGAAAGCTATTACTCTGGCAATTGGGGACGGTGCCAATGATGTAAACATGATTAAAAGTAAGGCAGCTGTAGAACTTCTCTTGGTAGGAAAGATCTCCTCTGGGTGTTCTTCTGCAGTCTCTTCGCTATTACTCTTTGTTCAGAAGACTCTGCCATCTATTTTTGTTAGCTTCTATGCCTGTGCTTTCCATTTTGAGGAAGCCCGTTATGAAATGGTTAGTGGTTTTTGCTGATATATTTTACCTTTTTCTGTAGACATTCCCTGAGAAGGGACTTCAACTACATCTGTTATCATGTTGTGGGTTACAAAAGTGTCACGTAAAGAATAAAGCAATAGCGTAGCTGCCCCTTGCTTGGAGGCATTAGCCATCCTGTATTGCAGCTGGTGCTCCCTGAACTGCTTCCTGAGAAATCCCACTGAGAAAGAAACTTCTGGGATGTGGTTTATGTTAGGAGTGTGTTTGTAAACCGCCTGGCCGGTTCCTTCAGGGGTTTGCTTGCTCTATCTCATCGCTTAGTTCTCCCTTGGCCAAATTTCCCAGCATCTGTTCTGATGGAACAAGCACTGAGAGAGAATCCAAGCGTCTGTGGAGACATGAGCAGTAAATAACAGGGCACAGGAGGGCTTACACTCTGTTGCATTAGTCTTTGATGCAGCCTTTTGTGCTGTATACAGAAATGAGATGGGGCAGAAGAACCTGAAGCACCGGAAGGAACCTGAAGGAACTGGTAGAAGATTTGCCCTCGGTCATGTTTTTCCTCTGCCTTTGTTCAACATAGTGTGTGGTGTTTGTTTCCTTAACTTAGCTGCCCACATTGGAGTTGGAATCAGTGGCCAAGAAGGGATGCAAGCTGCCATGTCAAGTGACTACTCTTTTGGGCAATTCCGCTACCTCCAAAGACTGCTGCTGGTGCATGGACGATGGTCTTACATTAGGATGTGCAAGTTTTTAAGATATTTTTTCTACAAAAACTTTGCTTTTACACTAGTCCACGTCTGGTATTCATTCTTTAATGGCTTTTCTGCCCAGGTAAGGAGGCGTGCTCGTGTGTAATATTAACAAGCAGATCTTTTTTTGTCAGTGCAGAATAGCAAAGGCTTAACCTGGGAAGTGATGGGTGCTTGAAGTTATCATCAGTAATAGCTGCAGGAGAACAGGTGATAACTACTGAGCTAGTTAGTTACAGGTGAAGCAGTTGGTTATGATTTCAAAACGCTCAAGTCAGTATCGTGATTGTATGGGAAGGAAGGGAGGAAGAGATTGTTATATAGCAGTTTCGGAAACCTTTCCCAACCCTGCTACTTAAGATATTCCTATGGTGAAGTTGGATGGTGCACGTATATATCAGTAGGAAACCAAATACGAAATTTTTTATCTTGAACTGCTGGCTAGAATGGCTTCCAATGTGCTTGTTGTAACTGGCAAGGTTTGAAGTTCATTAGTGCTGAAAGGTTGTGTCGAAAGGACTTGAAGAGTTGAGATGCATCTCCACAGGCATAACCAAAAGACAGCCAGACGTCAGTGCATGGACCAGTGTGGAGGGCCAGGGCCATGGTCACAGCCAAGCAGCCCTGCCTGAGGTTAATGCTGTTTGCTGTGAGGGAAACTGTGGATGCCCAGGACAGAGCAAAAGAAGAACACAGAAAGAAGCCAGGGTTCCCAGACCTGGACGTGAGATGCCAAGTGCTCGTCGCCGTCACAAGTGCAGCTATAAACCAAACTGACACTTAGTGTGAGGCGCTCTGTTTTGACAGTGTTCCACGTCAGGCAACACTGATGGTTCCTAAGGAGTGGGACAGCTTTATACAGGCAAAATAATAGTTTCACCAGAGCTTTGAGCTAAGGTGCTGCTTGCCTTTTGGGTAAACACTGAGACAGGTGGTTTAATGCTATAGTAGAGCACGTGTGAATTTTCTCAGGAACAGGAAGGAAAAGGTGTAATGAAAAAGGAATCATTAACTGCTGAAATTCCTTCTCTTCTTGCAGGCAGCATATGAAGACTGGTTCATCACGCTGTACAATGTATTGTATTCTAGTCTGCCGGTTCTGCTGGTTGGCTTATTTGACCAGGTACTCTCCATGTTGTTAACAACAGATGAATCCAAAGGCATCTAACATCAAGTCTTTAATTACACTGAAACCGGTTGCTTTGTTTTATGTATGAGGCATTTTGGGGGGTTTGTTTGTTTTTTTGGCTTTTAAAAATGTATTCCTCTCCCCAGTGTGCGAGGTAACAAGAGACAATAAGCAGAGGGTTACTGAAATAGACAAAGTTAATTGGTTCACAGGTCTTCAGTGCTAATAATGCTTGTTAAAAATATTTTTAAGTGGGAAAAGTCGTCTGCCATTGCCTTTGGGACATTGTGTAGTAGCTTCTTACTCTTCAAAGCTCACACTGAGAACAAGAAATTGCAGCAACTTTTTTTTTTTTCTTTTCCCCCTTTCTTAAGGATGTGAGCGACAAATTGAGTCTTCGGTTCCCTGGACTGTATGTTTCAGGACAGAAAGATTTACTTTTTAACTACAAGAAATTCTTTTTAAGTTTGCTTCATGGAGCTATAACTTCATTGATAATCTTCTTCATACCGTATGGAGCTTACCTTAAAACTATGGGGCAAGATGGAGAAGCACCTTCAGATTATCAGTCATTTGCTGTCACAGCAGCGTCTTCTCTTGTATTTGTCGTCAACTTTCAGGCAAGTAAGCTTAGCTTCCTGACCTCTCTTGCTCTGAAAATACCTTCTGGTCACGTTTCTGAATTTGTCTGCTAAAAACATAGCAATATAAAGAAGCTTCCCCATTTTGCCTTCTCTCTTTTGTGTTGATGCTCATTCCATGACTGACATGTAACTGGATGAGAGATGACTTGACCAAAACGCTGTCAGTCTTCAGAGTAGATGACATTGTTTTGAATTAATAAACTCATTTGGATCTTTTGTTTGCTTTCAGATTGGCTTGGATACATCTTATTGGACTTTTGTTAATGCTTTTTCAGTATTTGGGAGTATTGCACTTTACTTTGGTGTCACATTTGACTTCCACAGTGCTGGAATCCACGTTCTCTTTCCTTCTGGCTTTCAGTTCACAGGTCAGTCCTTGTGTTTTGTGTTTCTTCTTCCTGTCTCACACAGCAGAACTATGACCAAAATGTCATGGCACAAACCTGATACCTGTGAAACGAAATGATGTAAAATACTAATTCACTTCCCAGGAAGGGTTTTGTTTATGTTTGGGGCTAGGTTGCTTTATTAGAGTATTTCTTTTCTTTCAATGAAAATGAGCTGGAACTTGACGTTGCCCAGCAGTAGGAGTCTGCAAATGACAACTAAGTTAAAATTGGTGGGGCAGCTTAAAAGAAAGGGAATGTGATGATCTGGCAGGGTAGGTGTTTGCCAAGTTGCTCTAACTGGTCAGCGGGAGGTAAAACCCCAAAGTAAGACAGAGTCAAATGCTTTAGCAGCTCCTTGGGATTTTGCTGGAAGTCCAGGGAGGTGTAAGTAGCAGCCAGCTGGAAATTTTTTTCTGAGGAAAACTGTGCTTCTTGATTTTCCTAGTGACAAATCTTTCATATGTTGCCTTGGATCTAAATATCCCCCCCCGCCAAGTAACAAACCCCCTCAATTTTATGTTCTCATTTTTAAGCTGAACCCAATTGAAGAAAGGTAGTTGTCTCTAATACAATTTTTTTCTTTGACCTTCAGTAATGTTTTATACTTCTTTTATAACTTCCTTCTACCGGAATACTTTATGCATTTCAGAAGTTTATAAAGTTATGACTGCTACTTAGATTGATAGAAAGTTCCATCAGATTGGGTGTTTGGCTACTAAATACCACTTGCCTTCTAGACCACATATATACCGATGATACCGGGAGGAATTTTTCTTGCTTTGCGTGCTTTAAAGCAGGACAAAAGCCATGCATGTCAGCCAAGAGTTTGTCTTCCAGCCTCCCATAACTCTCCAAAGGGCTTTGACACCAATATGGATATGTTGTAATAGAAGTGCTTTATAAAATTCTTCCTTATGATGCTCTTTTCACTGTAGAGTCTCTGTATAGAAGCTTGATGTTGTGATACACAACAGAACACCTGAACGTTAGGTCCTCGGGAAAGAAGCTGTGGCTTTTCGTATCTCATTTGTGTTTTATAACTAGTTTACTCGATGGTGTCATAAACTAATTTTTGCTCTTTTTATTCCAAGGAACTGCTCCGAATGCTCTGAGACAACCGTACCTCTGGCTGACCATGATTTTGACAATTGCTGTTTGCTTACTTCCCGTAGTGGCACGGCGTTTCTTATCAATGACAATTTGGCCTTCGGAAAGCGATAAAGTGAGTCTGACATTATTTCGGTTCATTTGGCATGTATTTGTTTACAGGAGTCAGTACTGGTGCTAATATTGGAGACAAATAAGTGACTGTTCCGTAGGGAGCACAGCGCGTGCCTGGGGCTCAGGCCCCGTGGCCAGGGAGGGTGGCAGCAGGGCTTTCGGAAGGCCAGCCCGAGCCTGCCTTCCAGCTGGGTGACCACCGGTGCTGTGACGTTTTGCCGTCCAAAGCAGAGTGTCGCTGCTGTGTTCTTATTTCCCAGTATTTTCCTTGTGTGCTTCTGTGGGATGCAGAGGTGCGTGTGCAAGCTCAGCATGCAGTTCAGTGCAGGCTAATTCCTCCTTTGTCTTGGCTGGGCACGTGACTTCGTAAAACCACAGAAACCCACTCTGAAGCTACTCATGGTCTGACTTTTGTTTTCATTTGGGCTGTGCCAGAGTTCCATTGTTATGTGTCAGAGTATAGTGGACAGGTTTTGTTTGCTTCTGTTTTGCCTCGAGCTGGCAAATAGCATATGGGTATGAAAATAGTTAAAATTGTGGTAGTATTGTTTAAAAAGATATTAAAGAAGTGTCAGCATGAGAACACAGGAATAGCTTTCAATTACATATCTGCAGTCCACTTCAATGAAAGACATTTAAAGATAAATGAAAAGAATAAAGTTCAAAATAATACAGTAAGTCTTCCTGAAACAGCGATGTGTTACTGCATATATTCTTGTTTCTAACAAAGTCAAATTTAAAGAAGAGAACCTTCCTGTTAAACAGTTTAGGGATGTAAAAAAGTATCGGGTTGTTTCCCAGATAGTAAAGGCAAACAAGCTGTTTTCCCTTGTAACCCATAAACTCATCTGTCTTTGCATGCATGAAGATTCAGAAGAACCGCAAGAAATACATGGCAGAAGAACAACAGTCGAGGCGAAGGCAGAGTGCTTTCCGCCGAGGGATGTCTGGCCGTCGTTCTGCTTATGCTTTCTCCCACCAGCGGGGATATGCTGACCTTATTGCTTCGGGACGCAGCATACGGAAGAAACGGGCTCCTTTAGATGCAGTCCTGGGCAACAGTGTGACAGAAGGCAGAGACGCCCGTGAAACAAGCTGATTAACTGCGTTTTGGGAGAAGCTTTTTATCCCAATAATTGCACAAAAAAATTTTTAAACAAACTCAGGATATTTTTTTAACCAAATGGCATAAGGATGTGAAGATTTTTATGTTTTATCACAGAACTTCCTGGTTTTGGACTACTGGAAACATAGAAAGACCAAGAGTTCTCGACAGAGCTACTAATCCTTGTGCAACTGATTTCTGTGTAATGTGAAAGTGAAGGATATGTGTGCTGGGGAATGAAAACCCAGCATTGGAATTATTTTTTTAGTGATGCCTGGAATTGCAAACTTTTTTCACATTTTAATAATATGTTGGTATAAAACTGCAGCTACATTTCATATTTTGTCTTGGAAAGGAAACCGCTGAGTCGCCGTTACCTTGTGTGCGCCATTTCATTAAATTGCAGAGTCACAATGGCAAACCAGATGATCGGTCTTTTGAGAGGGCGCCAGATACTCTCATCTGAGCTTGTACAGCCTCAGATTAAGATATATCTGGTGATAAACTTCAGTCAGCGTCAGATTTCATTAGGAATTCTGACATTTATAGGTGTGGTTTCTGTGCCTTTCTCTTTCTTCAAGTTGACTACAGGTTGCTGCACTCAATCAGAGTGCATTCTTTGCACTCAGAGCGATCATCCAGATCACTTAGCACTCAATCAGAGCGAGCATTCTTTGCCCCTTGTTAGCAAGAGTGATACACCGTTAGTGCATTCATAGCCAGTTCCCCTGGAATAAAGAGATCCGTGTCAATAGTTAACAGCGTTTTGTTCTCACTTGCTCTTTGTTTCTCTGCCTGTCTTTCCAACTCTGGAATCTATTTGTGCCTACTTATACAGGATATTTATGAACAGATCTGGCTGATCTCTGGAAAGCCGCCCTTTGGGCTGGCAAAAGTTTGTTCATTTCACTTTTAGATCCAACAGTCTATGGATAACTAGAAAACAGTCACTTTTAGATGGAACATATTTTACTTGCTAGTGAGTAAATTCTTACAATGTAAAAGTGTTCTTATGAGAGTCTCTTTACATTTGCACATACTTTTACTCTTCAAGGTGAGATGTATGAACGTTTCACTTTTATCTACTTCTGACTCCTGGACTAAGGCTGATTACAGAAATGGTTTTATACTAAAAATCATGATATACAGCTCTTGTTTAAGGGAATGTACATTTCAAAAATTTAATGCAAATAAATATCCTAAAGTTTACAGCTTCTCTTCTAATGAGTATATGGGTAAAAATAGAAGTGTGAGAGGAGTTTAAGTAGGAAATGGAGATAACTAATCTCTCATTGAAACAGATGGGATTGGTCTTTAAAAAAAAAGAAAAAACACAAATGCCACCACACGTCGGACTCTAAAACCGTGTGTAATATTAAAATATGAAACATGTAAATTGAGGTGGGTATATTCCTTTTATTTCTAATGAGACTAAAGACGAACATTTGTCCTAGATAACGATGGTTTGGCTTTGACTGGTCACGAGAAGCGAAGCTGCGTTAGCTGAGGTTTGATCGTGTGGAGGGTGAGCAAAGGCGAGGAAGCCGTCGATGGCAGGGGAGGCGGGCAGGCGGCTGGCTGGGCGCCCGCTCCACCGCTCTTCCCGCCGGGACGGTGTTCCCGCGGAGGCGGCGATGGCGGAGCCCACGCTGGGCCGGGTGAGGTTGGCTTCCCAAGGTGGGTTTATCGCTTGGGCACACCGACCCCTACAGAACCACCAACACCGCCTCCGTCACCGCCACGCTTCCGAAGTCTCGAACCGGGAGCAGCTGAGAGGAAGGCTGTAAGGTTCTCGGTAGAAACCGGTAATTCCTCACAACCGCTTATTCTCATCTCTGTACCGCCGCCTGACTCCGTCCGCTCCCAGAGCTGGTGCCGGTGCTCCGCTCCGCTCCCGGCCGCTGCCCTTCCCCTGCAGGCGCGCCCGCCGCGCTCCGGCAACAGCTGAGTCCCCCGGCGCTGGCGCTGCCCCCGCCTGTGCACGGCCGGCAGCCCCCGGCGCTGGCCCCCGGCCGGTCCCGGGGGCACCGGGGGTACCCGCCACCCCTCCGCCCGGGCGGGCCGGGCCGGGCGGGGCGGCTGATGCAAGGCGGCGGCTGATGCAAGGCGGCGGCGGATTGGCTCATGGCAGCGGAAGCGCGGTGACGGCACTTCCGGCGGGCGGCTGCGGCAGTGCGGGCGGCGGCCATGGCGGGAGAGGTGCTGGGGCGGACGGCGGCGCTGGTCCTGGGTGAGGCCCGGGGGGCAGCGGGCAGCGGCTGGCGCTGCGGGGCGGTTCGGTTGGGCCGGGCCGGGCAGCAGATGGCGGCAGCGGCCGAAGGGGAGCGCCGGCTTTAGGGTGGGGACGAAGGAAGCCGTGGGAGCGCTGGGAGGGCTGGGGGTGTGCCTTGGTGGGGCTGCGGGGACGGCCCCGGGCTGCCGGGCGGGAGGGGCGGGGGGCGGCCTGAGCGCCCACGGAGAGGCCGGGGCTCTGCGGGGGTGGCCGGCGGTCAGGCGGAGGCTGTACCCGCGCCGAGCCCCGGGAGCGGGGACCGAGCGCACCCACGGGAGCGGAAGGGTCGGCGTGCCCGTGGGCTGGGAGCACCTGGGCAGGGAATGGCTCAGGGGCTGCGGAGCACAGGCCCGTGTGCCCGGGCGCTCTGTCCAGGCGCCGCGCAAAGCAGGAAGTGGTGTCCGTGCTTTTAACTTGCAGTTCATTTCTCGGCAATGAGTGGGCTGAAAGTTGACCTGAACTCTGGCTTTTCTCAATTTCACCCGCTCCCAGCTTGTCTAGAAAGAGTTGCTTCTGTAAAAGACCGCTTCCGTCTTGGTTCCTGATATGTAGCCAGTGACTTTCAAGAATTCTGTACCTTGGGAGTCCTTGAGACTTCAGCATAACACGCTTACTGCATGGATTGATTTTTAGCATGGAAAATATTAAATAACTCTTATCTTATCTGACCAACTAGTTGGTTTTGAAGGTTTCTTGTTGCTGATAACCGTGAAGATTTTATATCCTCGTGTGTTTCCAGTTTCTTCCTGAACGTTTCCATGGCTGATTTTTTTTTTTGAGTAATTGGCTATATTTGTCATGTATTACAGAAGAGCTGTATGTTTCTGAGCGAGAGGGCAATGATTCCACTGGTGATGGGACACAAAAGAAACCATTCAAGACTGTTTTAAAGGTAACTGTGGAAAACTGCTGTTTGTTTTGAAGAGTAAACTGTGCTTTAGGTCAAGTGATTGGCCTGTATTTCTAAATACAAATTTTATACCTGTTTTTGCAACTCTGACCAGCAGGATCGGAAGTAGAATGTCTGCTCAGTCTCTTTAAGGATGATTTAGTTCATTTGCAGTGCTGTTGATTCTGTTGTTTTCTCCCCCTTTTTAGGCTTTGATGACAGCAGGAAAGGAACCGTTTCCTACTATTTATGTGGATTCACAAAAAGAAAACGAGGTGCTGTAGCATTAGAGCTTCCTAGTAGAAATTATTTTAATGCTCCTTTGTGTGAAGGGACACAAATCTAATCTCTTATCTTCTGCTCTCTCCTTGGATTCATTTAGAGATGGGCCATTATTTCAAAGTCGCAGATGAAAAATGTCAAAAAGCTGTGGCACAGGGAACAAATGAAGAATGAAGCTAAGGAGAAAAAGGAGGTAGGTTGCAGATGATGCCAAGTTGGAGGAAGCATACCAGCTTTCTTTTCCAAAAACATGAAGCAGCATTGTTGTCATTCCCACCCCTCCAAAAAAAGCTTCGGTTTGTTCTTCATCAGTGTCATTGTTTTACACATTTATGACGTGCCTTTGTTTGGATTAGGACAAGCAAATGGCTGAAACTGAGTGAGTTTTGAATAACTGCAATCTATTGCCTTTAGACTTTCTGGAAAAAATGAACATTGTGTCTCATCCTGGTCTTGCGCTAGGGCAGGTTTAGGCCCCAGCAGGGTAACATCAAGGCTTTTTGTGACATCCACGTTTGTAAATGTACATTATAGTGTCCGGTAACTGTAAATAGTTCAAATCTTATAAAGCCTGGTTACAGCTATTTAATATATTGGGGTTTTTTTTACACCAGGCAGAAGATCTGTTGAGAAGAGAGAAGAACCTGGAGGAAGCTAAGAAAGTTGTTATCAAGAATGATCCTAGCCTTCCAGAGCCAAAATGTGTAAGATCCAGTGTGCTTGATACGTGGCCTGTGTTGTAGCGTCCTGTCTGCACAAGGATGGAGTCTCTCTGCCTTGTGGCTCTGGCAGCTGTTGAGGCCACTGTCTTTTTGCTGTCTGTAAATGTAACTTTGATTTTCTGATTATCTGTGTGCTCTAGTATACAGACTTCGGTCTTTCTCATGCACTTGGTGGGTATCTGAACCTTCTTAGTTCGCGCATCAGACTTCTCTGTGAGTGTTTGTCTGCTGCTAAAGACCATACTTCTGTTTGAGGCAGTGCGTTAGTTTTGCTTTGTTTGATTATTGCAGCGGTGGAGAGGGAAGAAGCAGTGCTGGTTACAGGACATAATTTAAGTTACTGAGACATTCTTATTTGGCTGTTCGTAGAGTGCTGCTGGATTTGGTGGTTTGGTGCAGTCCTTTGCTTAGTAAGCAGGGATTGTATGTGCTCTGTGATGGGTTTTTGCACAGACCCTGTGTAGAAGGGCTTTCTGCATACATGTGTGACAGATGGTTTTGATTGGAGCCCTGCACTCCCATGGCTGCTCTTTGGGAAAGAAATCACAGTCTCTTCTACACCGATGCACTGTAGCAGCCTTTAACTGCCAGAGGCATGATGCATTCTGAAGGCGCCTGCTGGGTTAATTGTTCTGACTATGGCAGTGTCGGTACCTCAGCTACGTGTGTAGATACACCGACGTCAGATTCCAGGTCCTCTGCTTCTTTGGCTGCTAACTGAACTCATCTATTGAATGTCTTCAGAAATTAAACCAGAGTGCGTTCAGAGTGTCTGAAAATATTTGGGGCATCCTTTCCAAGTTTTTTGGTGGTTTAATGCACCTTGGATTTCCAGCAGTACCTGAGTACTCACGTCTTAAGGTGTGAACTGTAATGTGTTTTCATGTCTCCTTTCGGTCAAATGCAAAAGGAGCTTCTTTAAAAGTTATTACAGTCCTTAGTTTCTACATGGCAAAGCAAGCCTGCTAAATAGAAGGGCTCAATATGAAGTCTGGCAATGCTGTCCAAACATACTGCCTGGAATATAACTCACTAAAATAGTCTTTCCTTACTAAACAGCTGTCCAGTGTTGACAGCTGCGCTTGTACCCTGGGTGGAACTTTGCTTCAAGTGCTGCTGGGAGGAGCTGTTTTGGGAGGAACATGTCATATGCACTTGTATTCTAAGTAATTATGTGGAAAACACCATCTAAAGGGTGAATCATTTCTCTATTTGATTGCTTTTATTCCCTGCTTTACAGGTAAAGATTGATGCTCTGGAAGCTTACAGAGGTCAGAGAGTGAAGATTTTTGGCTGGATTCACAGATTACGGAGGCAAGGTAAACCACAAGCATTTAGAAGTTACTGAACCTGTGCAGAGGGATGGCACAAGTTCCGTAGCCTTCCAAATTTGGATGCTTACAATGAATCAGACAGCACCTATTCTTAAATTTTTAAACCATCAGTTAGATGTCGTCTTTGGTTTATCACAGTGGTCACTGCAACACTGAAAATTCTGCATGATGTATGAGTATATAGACATTTCATAGTTGAAGTCTTCCGGGATTTTCAGTTTGAGAGCCAGACCTGCAGAATTTCTTCAGAAGACTTGTTTTGTGTTTTAAACAAATCCTGCAAAGCGAGGAGCTGACTAGCATCTGCTCATAGTGAAATCAGCAAATTGGAATTTTAAAGTTATATAACGTAGCATGACTTCTTTTAAAAAGTTCAGCGAGTAATACTTGCTATCAAAATGATCGGTGTTCTGGTTAGCAAGGCGGCTTCGGTCGGGGCGTGGAAGTGCACAGCAGAGGTGGTTCTGACTCCACAGGTATGACCGAAGGACTTGACGAGGCAGTTGTGGATCTGGGTATCGTGAGCAGGTTCTAGGGAATTATTGTTGTAAGCAGATGCTTTTGTGGAGAGGTGGGTGACCAGGGTGACATGACTGTGTCCATGTTGGCTGTACCCCGGGCCTGTGCATTCAGCGTTTCTGCGCACGGACCTGGAGTCCCTCAGGACCGGAGGGACATCTGAGGCCATGGCATGGCGGTGCAAGCCCAACCCTCTTGAGGCTGGAGCAGGCTTTGCTCTTGATGTCTGTTGAAACTTACTTTATTTTGTTATACGAAATACAGCTCTGTGAAAGGCTAATAACTGTGCTAATGATTCAGTGTTTACCTGGAGCGTCTTTGTTTTTTAAAATGGAAGAATGTGATCACGGTCCTGTAATAATCTGCACATCAGTGATTTGTCTGTCTTGGGACACACTGTCCCAATGTTGTCTGTTCAAATGGATCGGTGAATATAGCTGAGGCTCTCTGCGTTGTTTTTTTTTCTTCTCTTTTTAACTAGGAAAAAATTTGATGTTCATTGTTTTGAGAGATGGCACAGGTTTTCTTCAGTGTGTCCTTTCAGATGAACTGGTAAGTTGTGATGGTTTAATTATGTTCTGTCATTAAATAAGTGAAGTGTTCATACCTCATCCGTTTTCCTTTTATATAGATGGTTGGAAGTTCTCCTAAACCCACTGATTAAGTTGTAGTATTGTTAAATTGCATCTCCTACCACTAGAGTTTTTTTGTCAGTGTGAGAACTATTTAGAAGTGACTATGAGTTAATCTTGTCTGTTACTCCAAGAGATGTCATAGGAAAACTAAAAATAAAAAAATACCTTAACTGTGCCGTTGTTTTTTTTTCTCTCTGTAGTGTCAGTGTTACAACGGGCTCATTCTCTCTACGGAGAGCAGCGTTGCGGTGTATGGTACGCTGAACCTTGTTCCTGAAGGCAAGCAGGTACGGGAGTTAGTGTGTTTGGGTTTGACCTCTCTTTAACAGTTCATCGTTTTCCTGATGGAAGGAGAAGCAGAGGCAGAAATAATTATTAGATTATTTCAATGGGAATTTGGTTTAGAGAACAGAACAAACCTCCCAAAGCTCCTGCTGTCCCCCACAGTTCAGTGTGTGACAGGTGAACCATGCAACTGTTCTGCTTTTGCCTGAAACAATTTTCCACTGATATGTCCCATAGATATTTCCTAGAATATAACAGTGGAAAACTATGTTAAATAAATGACATAGCTTTATTTTCCCCCAAGAAGAGGTTTATTAAGTTTTTATTTTGCGAGGCTAAGAATTTGGGATTGGCTCGCCTTTTACTGAGGTGGGTTTGTCGGCTCTTCACCATGTTGGATTTGCCCTCCAGCACCTGGCAGGTGTATGAACGGGCAGTTTCCTACAGCTTCTCTTGTACAACTTTGTTCATAATGGTGCTCTCGCATCAAGGACTGGGCAGGTGTGATTTTAGGTCTCAAAATATGATGCTGCTTATGCCTTGTGCCTTTCTCCTTCCAGTCTAGATCTACAAACTGTTACTGTTTGGAAAACTGTTTGAATCTGGAGTTAGGGCTAACGCCATGTTAAGCAGCTGTGTGCGAAGGATGGCCCGTAAAAAGGGTTCAGACTGAAGGCAGGAGCTCAGGCGGGAACCTGTGACAGCAACTCAATGGGACATGCAGGACTGCATCAGGATATTTACTGAAAATTCTTGTAAGACTTCTGTCTTAGTTTTTAAGAGGTGACTGAGAGACAATAGTAAGTTGTGTCTGTGCTGCAAAACTGAACTTGTGATGCAGAACAGCAAGCAAGCTCAGGCCACGTTTGTTCTATTAAATCCCAAGTCATCCTTTTAAGATGTGAGCTCTTGATGGCTGCTTATAGTAACATCCTTTTTTTTTTGAAGGAGAAAGCAAAGCAGTAATGTTGAAATTTAGAGGACAGATGTATGTTTAATCTTGCTAGTCTGTAAGTTTACCTCTTCCTTTAGATAAATATTGAAAATTTTCATCAACTCTTGCAGTGAGAGTTGTTCTTTTGTGTGGATTGGTAATCTATAGTCTCTTGAGTAAGTGTACTAACTCTAGTAAGATAACAGGGAGAAGAAACATCTGAAAAAAAAATCACGTTTTGGAGTGTTGTATTGCTTCAAACTGTTTCCAAGATATATTAGACAATATCTGAGCAAAGCAGTCCCTCACCGTGGCTGCCTGTAGTGTGTAAAATAAGGTTAAAACTTTGTTAGCCTTTTGTGGTGCTTTGCAGATAATTCAGTTTGCTCGTAAGTCATGTACTGTTGGCCATTACTGGCATGTTTTGCAAATGAAATTTGGATAGGCTTAATCGTTCTGGTTGTCCCTGCCACTCGGGTCTTATCCCCAAGATAACGACCTAAGGTTAGAGAGCCAAGCTCAGTTAAATGTTGTGTTTGCCGATCAGAAGTTAGCAAGATCTCCTTTCCTTCATAGCGTACACTACTGGGGCTTTGAAAAATACATGCAGCCAAACAAGGATCACTTTTTTTTTTAACAACTTTATGCAGTTTGGTAATCATACGTAACTCGTAGTATGTTACTGCTCATAATGTTTCAGACATTGAAAACACATCATGTTTTCATGTCTCATCACAGTGATACAATGCTTTTAGGGAACAAACCCACCAGATTTGTAAAAATCTGTTGATTAGATTTTGAAAATCTGCATTTATACCCTGAAAATACCGTGAATGAAAAAAATACCATTTTAGGGGCCAGAAGCCTACTGTGACCCACACGGGGGAGCTGGTGAGACCAGCAGTGAGGAGGTCTGGCCTGTAGCCCGGGCAGCTGGGCACGCTCAGCCCTGGCGCGGGGCGCTCTGGGCAGCACGCAGGACACGGCGGCTTCTCCTTACCTGACTGCAGTACTCAATCCCATTCGGGTTAGGTCTGACAGACTCACAGTGGGCTACGAGTGGCGCTTCCAAGCGTGGTATGACTGAGTTACAAAGCAGTCTCTTTGAAAATCCTGCAATCAGGATCTTAGCATCTTCTGTTTAAACTGGATGAACACCTCTGCCACGATGCCAGATGGTGGCATCCAAGGGGCAAAACGTGGACATCTGAAACGTTTGTTTCTCTTCAAATTGGCAGGCTCCGGGAGGCCACGAGCTGAACTGTGATTACTGGGAGCTTATTGGTCTGGCCCCAGCAGGAGGGGCTGACAATCTACTCAATGAGGATTCGGAGGTTGATGTGCAACTTAACAACAGGCATATGATGATTCGAGGCGAGAATATGTCCAAAATCTTCAAGGTGCGCTCCATGGTAGTACAGGCCTTCAGGGATCATTTCTTTGCCAATGGATATTATGAAGTAAGTATATTTTCCCTTGTCAGCAAATGACTACTTTAATGTCCTGACTTCAAGGTTTTTTCCTGAAAAACTGTGTAGACTTTCTAATTGACTGAAAGGGGCAAAAGAAAAGCTGTTTATTAGGAAAGTATTATTTGATTGCTTTCAATGACGTAGATCTCAAAGGTGTGTAGACACTCCTGAGGTGTGTAAGCGTTACAGTGTGATTCTCATCCAGCCTGCGTTCCTCTCTTTAACGTGCTGAAGGACATCAGACTGAAGTACTTGCACCCATGCATGCATGCATACAAAGGCTTTGTAAATGGTGTTCTGGAAGAGCGTGCCTTACATCACTGCTCTTATGTGTTGTCATCATTGTCCTTAATTCTCCACTCCAGTAATGACAGTCTTGTTCTTTAACAGGTCACACCACCAACCTTAGTCCAGACGCAGGTAGAAGGAGGCTCTACCCTATTCAAGCTGGATTATTTTGGTGAAGAGGCATACCTAACGCAGTCATCCCAGCTCTACCTGGAGACCTGCATTCCAGCGTTAGGAGATGTTTTCTGCGTTGCTCAGTCATACAGAGCTGAGCAGTCCAGGACCCGCAGACACTTGGCAGAGTATGGAGAGAGTATACTTCTTTGCTCGTTATGTATGAGTGAATTCATAAAGCAGGGGAGTAGCAGGCCGTTGGATGACATAATGTACAGTGAGCAGACAGTATAGCGCTAATGCGGAAGGACTGAGCAAAAGTATATTGGAGGGGGTGTAATACCTTGTCTCTGTGAATGTCCAGCTGGTCATCTTACATTGACATTTGGTGAAGGAATATCTGGGTGAAACAGAGCTGATACGTTTTTAGGAAGCTTTGTCTTTTTAGAAAATACAGTTCATGCTGTTTTCTTCCTTGGTTTTTTTATGGCTTTATTTTCTTTACAGTGTAGAAGTGGGAGAAATGAAAAAGGGGACAAAAGGGTGTGTTCTTGGGTTTTTTTTTCTTGTGATAATTTTTTTCATAGCTAAAGATTTGTTGCTTGTGTGTGGTTGTGTAAGGGCATGACTTTGTGTTTCAGATACACTCACATTGAAGCTGAATGCCCTTTTATAAGTTTTGAGGATTTATTGGACCGTCTGGAGAGCCTGGTTTGTGATGTAGTAGACAGAATCTTGAAATCGCCTGCATCAAGCTTACTGCATGACCTCAACCCGGTAGGCAGCAATGTGGAACAGTCATGAATAGCCAAGAAAATATGATCTTTAGCCTTTCCTCATCTGGGGAAGGCAGGGCGTGGCAGTGAGCTCTGCTTGCTTACTATTATTAACAATAAGAAAAATATTAAATTACATCAAAAGAATGAAAATGCTTTGGGGCTGGTAATGACTCTTCCAGAAGCAGGGGACTGTGGGGGAAGAAGTTCCCTGCTGGCAAGTTCCAGGAGCCAGCAATGTGCTGGGATTTATTGCAACGTGTACTGTACCAGTGGAATAAAAACCTCTGTCCCAGAGCTCGTAATATTGATCGGCTGGTACTTGCAGATTGAGCACAAGGGAGCAATGAAACAACTGGTGTTTTACCTTCTACCCTGGAATGTGGAGCTCTGCAAAGCTATTTTCATTTGTTAGAGACCCTTTGTCTTCAGCTGCCTTTGCAAAGAAGATGGCTTGAAGAGACTGCTAACTTTATCTGCAGCACTAGCTTTTCTCTCGGAGCACGTACAAACTCAGTCATCCCTGTGATTTTGACATGTTTTTCTGCTGGGACAGCAGAACACTGGAACACTGGGAGGTTCAGTTTTAAATATGGGCTGAGACAGGGGGCGGAGGTAGGAGGTATAGCAGGAGCACAACCCACCGCACAAAGGCAGGTTCTGAAGCCGTTCTGTGTGCAGGGAAGCAAAAATGTTCTTCTGTGGGCTTGCGCACGGAAGCTCTGCTGGTGGCTCAGTTTGAAACACCCGTGTGTGCAGTGACTATACGGAAAGGGAAACAGCTTTGAAAAGACTTCTCTCCTGCCATCGTTTTCAGCATCTGTTCTGTGAGCTTTACTGGGCTTGGAAGGTGGTTGTGTTTGGTGCTTGCTTTTCAGTACTGAGCTTGATTTGTTTGTTTATTTATTAAGTAATAATTTGTTGGTGTACGAGCTGGAAAGAGTAGTGTGTACGCTTCGAGTCTGGAAGTGGACTTGCTGATCAACTAGAAAAGTATTCTTCTTTTAAAATGTGACTTTTCCAACTGTTGTTATGTCTATTCTTATTTACAGGGCTTCAAGCCCCCTAAACGTCCTTTCCGACGAATGAACTATTCTGAAGCTATTGAGTGGTTAAAGGAGCACGATGTGAAGAAGGAGGATGGCACTTATTACGAGTTTGGGGAAGTAAGTCTTTCTGAGGCTCTTTAGGGATTAAACCCAAACAGAATGCCGCTGCCAGAATAAAAGTTCAAAGTAAACCTTTTAGGGATAGACAAGAGTGTTTTTGACTGAACAAAGTGTGTTCATTTAGCAAGCCATGATCACATCATCACTGATGTTCCCGGTCTGTCTGTGTAACTGTGGTGTCATCCTTCACTTCTCCCCAGTTTTTAAACAATAAAATTGCTGAATTGATCAAAGTGAAACTTCTGGTAGGTGTGTCACAGTTTATCAAATTTCAATCTGAAAACTTCACCTAAATAACCAAATAACCTCATCTATGTTACTGATCAGTTAAGGTTTTTAAAAAGTAGCCCATGTACATAACAAAGAAACACTGAAACTTCTTAGTCTTGAGGGTTGTGGAAAATGGTATTGGGGAGGAAGGAGATAAGGGTCTTCAGCGTTTGCTGGTTGCTTGGAAAGTCTACACTTCAGGTTTGGTTTTCCTCAGATTCCTGTCTGATTCCAAGTTGGGAAGACTTGGAGTTTAATTGAACAGTTGTTTTTTTTTTTTTTCCCTGCCATGTATGCTTTTAAATATAAATCTATTTCTTATAGGATAAGTTTGTTTTAAAAATGTAGATATATTATGATGAATATGTGGATGTGTGCGGTCTGAAACTGTCTTTGTGGGGCTCAAGGTATTGGAGTGGGTTTGGTTTTAAATATTAATAAAGCCTTCTTTAACCATAGGATATTCCTGAAGCTCCCGAGAGGTTGATGACAGACACCATTAATGAGCCAATCTTGTTGTGCCGATTTCCTGCAGAGATAAAGTCTTTCTATATGCAGCGCTGTCAGGACGACTCCCGGCTTACTGAATCTGTGAGTTGGTATTTGTGTAGTGTTGCAGGCTTCTAACTAGAGTGGGGGATGTCAGTGGGAGCGAGCGTAAAAGGAGTAAGTACTGTAACTACTACAGGAAGGTCTTGGAGAATTCTTACCGGGTTTTGTTTTGGGTGTCTCTTGGCATGGCTTGTTGATCCTGTAGAGATTAAGAAAGCAACTCTGAAGTGCTAATGAAATGTCACAGTCTTCACTGACCTCAGGTACGCACCAGTCTGATGACAACGCTTGTGTGACTTCCTGGGGACTGTGCTGTCTGAACGCGAGCTGCCTGGCAGCCAGGGACAGCGGGGCTTGTTAGCAATGCTGCCGTCTTTGTGGTGTGGTTTTTTGGGGGGGTGTTGTTGGTTTTGGGTTGGTTTTTGGGTTTGGGGGTTTTTTGTTCGTTTGTTTGTTTGTTTTACAGTCCAGTGTGGCCAAGAGTATTAGAGGTTAAGTTAGAGCAGCTGGTCAGTCAGCTTATTCCATCTATAAATTGCGTCTGGAAGGAATTACCTTCCTTCCTGTCACGGAGAATTAAAACTACGTGGTAAAATGTGTTATGGAAATACAGTTTTAAGTTTGGGCTATTTTTCCTTCCCCTCCTGCAGGCAGCTTAATTGTAATAGTTTGATCTTATGCTGTGTGTCGTAGGTTGACGTGCTGATGCCTAACGTTGGTGAAATTGTGGGAGGCTCTATGCGTACCTGGGACAGCGAGGAGCTGCTTGAAGGCTACAGGAGAGAGGGCATTGATCCCACACCCTACTACTGGTACACCGATCAGGTCTGTAAGACAGCGTAGATGTGCTGCTGCTTGTCAGATATGATGTTTGATTCTTTTTTTTAGACTGTTTGTTGTCAGATAAAGAGAGGTTGGTCTTCACAGCCTTGAACGGCTAAGCTCTAGCTAGTGTAAGGGGGGAGGAAAGGAGGCGGCTGAAAAGGAATCATTAAGATTTTCTTTTTCACCTTCCATTCTCCTCTTCTAGTCCTTACACTGCCCCAGGAAACTCAGGACAACTAAACACAGATATCTTGCCTGAAAAGAGCATAGCCCATTTTCCTCATCATTCAGGAAGGGGGTTGTGGATTTTTTTCTGGTGGTATTACTGCAATTATAATATAAATAACAAGAAAATGTTTAATATCTATTCTCTGATGTTAATTTCACAGAGAAAATATGGTACGTGCCCTCATGGTGGATATGGTTTGGGATTAGAACGGTTCCTAACCTGGATTCTGAACAGACACCATATCCGAGATGTCTGTCTCTATCCAC
Organism: Anarhynchus alexandrinus; assembly: GCA_008711295.1. Classification (NCBI taxonomy): domain Eukaryota; kingdom Metazoa; phylum Chordata; class Aves; order Charadriiformes; family Charadriidae; genus Anarhynchus; species Anarhynchus alexandrinus. The sequence continues at coordinate 120,224 of VUYV01000375.1, read as the reverse complement.
GCTTTGTCCAGCGCTGCAAACCTTAGCCGTCCGTGTGAGAAACTGCTAGAAAACTGAGCCAGTGATGCTTGGAAAAGAACGATACACTCAGCTATACTACAGCCTGTCTGAACAAGACTTACTGCAACCTGTTGCGAATACAAATACTAATTTAGGGTGGGAAAAGGAAAATAAACCAAACCCCTTTTTAAAGGAAAATGCCACTAATTAACTGGAAGAAGCCTTAGAAAAAAATTGTTAGGTGTGTTTATGCTCTCAAGTCAACATAAAACAAAGATCCTGACAAGCTGTCATTTAAAAAACAAGATATGCTTCTGCTTGTAATTTCTGTGATATAAAAGAAAATATGCTTGGTATTTGATTATGATTATTATTTTAATTTGCTTTCTCTTGTGGTTTCCTGTTGGAGAAATCAGGAGTTCAAGCTCTTTAAATTCCCAAATACTGACCTGAGAATGGTATGAAGAGACATCATCTAAACAGCTCAGCAAAGTATAAAAATGGGAATAATTATATTGTGCTGCACTTTTTTAGCTCCTACTGTTTTTAATGGAAGTTCCCTTTGAGTTTATGCAGTAGCATGGTATGTAGTGTTGAGCACAAAATTCTGCTGCAAGGACGTGGGTTCGGGGTGGTTTTTCACACGTTATTAATTGGTTAGCAATGCCGAGGCTGATGCTGAGGTACGCTTTGCTACTTTTTCCCGACACCTGTGGAGAAAGCGCTGTAGTGGGTCCGTGCGTGCCCAGCCTGTGTTGAATTACAACAGGGGGGAACGTGTCCTTAGAGCATCGGCTGTTGGCACGTGGACACTGGGATGCTTGTGGTGCCTTCCAAAGTAAGGTTCTGCCATCTCTTTCAAACCAGAAATGGCTGGTTGAAGACCCAAAGGAACTGGTATCTTTGAAATACAATTGGATTTGGGCGTTGTATGCTGACTGGGCGGTCCTCTCCAGATGAACTGTAGTTCAAGCGGGGCATTCCCACCGCATGCTAAAGTAGGTTTTCATAGTGAGCAGTTCACGTTTCCTAGCTGGCTCTGTGTGCTCTTGTGCTACTGCATCTGAGATTCTCTGGCTGTAATCAAGTTATCAAACAGGTTTAATTAAATATTTAATGTGTTGAGTCATCTGTGTGCTTTTTAGTCATAAATAAAGCAATTCCTTTTACTAGAGAGAAAAAAAATGGGTAGGTGCATCATTTGCTACCGGCACTGAGACTTGATCTGGATTTGCCATTCATAGAACTGTTGAGCTGTGCGATATCCATATTTTTGTAATAAATGACTGTTTTTCTTCATCTTGCATGTTACATATATAAACTGGTCTAAATCAGCAACCAATAAATTATGGCAACAGCAGTTGGCGTGCGAGGCAGTAGTTCTTGACCTGTAATGTCTGTTTCTTTCCTTTCCCTTAGCCTTTTTAGCTTACTGGCTTAATTCAGTCTGTCCTGGCATAGGCAGAAGCACGGGGAAAGTGAATTTTCAGGTGTAGTAAACACATATTCCAAGAAATGGAACTAGCTTTTTTCTTTTTAAATTAAATACCTGTTAATTAACTTAAAGGCATGAATTTGTATAGACTATACGTCTATTTGGACAGACCACCTCAGTTACCTTGTTGAAACATCCCAGAGAGAATAAATGAGACGTGCAGTGCTGAATAATTGGTTGCCAAGGCAGCGGCTCCGGGGGGAGCGGGCCGTGACTCGCGGCTGGGGCGGCCCAAAGCATGGCCAGGGTTGTAAGCAGAGCTAATCTTTGCCTCCCCAGCTGATGCAGCTGGAAGAAGTGAGGTTATTTCCAGAGCTCGTAAACACCTGGATGTAATGTCGCAGGGTTTGTTGGGGACCGCGGTGGCATTGCTGTGTGACCTGAGGGGTGCCCCTTTGAAGCAGGGGAGGTGAGTGGAGGCTGCATGAGGATGAAGGAAACGCTCTAAGAAAAGCACATTGCTAGAATGGTTTTCTTTCTTACCCATCTCTTGGAATTCACCCTTTTCACCTATTTTCCCAGTCCTTTTGTAGCCACAATAGAGGAAAATCTAGTGCATAAGGCCTCAGCTTGCTCTCAGTCTTGCCCCGCTCCATTTTTCATGGGTTGTTCTTTAAGCATGAAACTTAAAATATTCTTTCAAATACCTGCAAAAGTATAGTCCATTGTAAATTTCCTGTGGTCTGGAGGTTGTTGCATGTGTATTAAGTACATAAGGTAGAGGAAGAGGGGAAAAATTAACGAGCTTGACTGCAACAAAATGCTAGCAATTTCTTACTTCTAAACTTAGGTGCTTGACAGCTTACTACCAGCCAGCTACAGGAAAAGCCACCCAATCCAAAGGTTGCACATGCTGCCAAACAGTAATCACACTCCTTGGGGCTTTGTTTTTGTGGGATTTATTTTGTTGTTAGTGTTTTTTGGGGGGCAAGGGAGCTCAAGAGGCTGCTGTAATTCAGAATATTTCGGAGTTTATGAGCATATAGAGACTTCTATAAAAAATTTTCCTTCAAGAGCCTGAATTGATGGGAAGGGAGGAGAAAGGCTGGGAAAAAATACTACTAGAAAAACATCACTTGTTGGTGATCAGTTTTCTGTCCTTAAAACTGGCAGGGCTGAGCTGCTTTGTAAAGGTTAAAAGCCTCTGTATCAGGGGAGCGCCGAGAGGAAGGTCTGAGGACTTAAGAGGTGCTCGTGGGAGAGGCAGATCAGATAAGGAGCTTAAAAGGTGACTGGGATGAAAGATGCTGTTGAGTCGAACTGCACGGAGACTGCCGCGCGGTGCCATAATCTGCTGGCGGAGCAGAGGTGTTGCTGGGCAAACCTCCTGGCTGGGAAAGACCCCTGAATTAAGCAAAAGCCTGTGCAAGTCTACCTGTGGGGTAATGAGCAAATTCCTTGGGCAGCCACGGAGACCTAACCAATGTGGAGATGTTGAAATGCCACCTCCAAAGAAACCTTTGCTATGTTAGAGAGGATTGGTGTAGTTCCTGCTTTATCATCAAGGCTCAATGCAGGTTTTTGATCATTAAGAAAAAAAAATTACTGTTAGAGATTGAAAAATGATAAATGTAGCTTGGTTCTATTTCTATGTCCCATCAGTTGTGGTTTTGTATGGTGTCTTATTTCTTTTCTTATGGTGTTCTTACAAAATTTGCTGAGTTTGATCATGTCTCCAGTGATTTAAAACTGATGATGATCCCGGGGGTTTCTGGCAGCTCCCAGAAAGCTCGTTTCCAAGCTCGCCGGCAGTAAAGCTTTTTGATTCCAAGTTCTTATTCAGGGCTGATTTAATCACATTTGCTGCTCTACGTGTTCTTTGGGCTAGCAGTGTTCCCTCGGTCCATCCGAGTTTGATGTTGAAGTCCTCCTTACTAATACAAGCACTTTGTGTGTGTGGGCAACGCGGGTCAGATCCTGGGGGCAGCGAAGCAGCCGGTTGGTCTCACCGGCTGTGAGGACTCCGGGGACCAGAGGGAGCAGCAGTTTCCTCCGGGCTCCATCACAAATTCCAGCGCGTGAGGACTCCGGGGACCGGAGGGAGCAGCAGTTTCCTCCGGGCGCCATCACGAATTCCTGCACAGCTTACACCCCTTGCAAACTGTGCTCGTTAATAATAGCTCTCAGAAAGGCACTGCAGCTCCTTGGAATACAGGGATGAGCCGCCCTGCTCCTGCACAGGTCCTGCAGTGCTGCTGTCTAAACTTACGATGTGGAAAAGAGGGGCAAGGACGATAGCGTTAGGGCCAGCAGCGAGAGCCCCAGAGCCCACGGAGCAAGTCAACAGCAGGGCCAGCAGTACCTCCCTGCCTGACCCCTCCTGCCCACCAAAGCTGCCTTTGATTCCCAGCACCTGCAAACCACGCCGGGCGGTGACCGGGATCGTGCCGGAGAAGCATAACTTGCGCCGCAACGGTATGCAGAGGTGCTGCTGGTCATAAATCCAGGTCTGCGGATGTCTGCCTCCAGCCGAGAAACGCTGTTCCTCCCAGCATGCGAATGGAATCGCCTCATAAATGATGCACCGTAAACACGGTGCGTGTCCCTGCGCGTGATGCACAGCCCTACGGCAAAGCTTTCCCACTGTGCCCTGGCAGAGGCAGAACCTGAGCTTTGAAAAGCCTATTCTTTCCATCTCTTAGAGAAGATTTCAGCCTGCGGAGCAAAACCATGCCCGTCACAGTGATTCAGGCGTTTTTTCCCCAGCGCCCTGTGCTGAGGCCGACACAGCCATTTCACTTGGGAGCACGGGCAGAGCGCTGGCGCGACCCCGTGTGTGCCAGCCCGGCTCCTGCTCAGCCCTGCAGGAGAGCAGCCCTGAGGAGAAGGACCTGGGGGTGTCGGTGGGTGAGCAGCTCACCGTGAGCCGGCAGTGTGCGCTGGAAGCCCAGAAAGCCCCCCGCATCCCGGGCTGCATCNTGAGCCTGCGCTGGGCGCTGGAAGCCCAGAAAGCCCCCCGCATCCCGGGCTGCATCCCCGGCAGGGCGAGGGAGGGGACCCCCCCCGCCTTCCCCCGGATTTAAAAATCTTCTCTTTAAAGCGCTTTGCTGTCTGTTTTGTCCGTGGGGTGCGCGAGCTCTCTCCTCCCAGCCCTCGCTCCTTGTGGTAACCGCCTCACGCAGCGACTATGGCGGGGCCCGGGGCAGAGCAGCCTGAGGGAGTCCCGGCTCGGCCCCGTCGCCTCCGCCGCCGCCCCCCGGCACCGCCCTCGCTGCCGTACGGCAGCGAGGGCGGTGCCGGGGGGCGGCGGCGGAGGCGACGGGGGCGGCGGCGGCTGAGGGGCGGTGGCGGCGCCGTCTGAGGGAATGCAGGCGGCCGCCGCCAAGATGGCCGCCGCCGCTGGTGGTGGTGGTGCCGCCGCCGCGCGGGCGGCGCGTCAGCGTGAGTCTATGGGCGCCGTCCGCCACCGGGCGGGAAGCGGGAGGGCTGAGGCGGGGAGCGGGGAAGGAGCGGAGGGCTGCCGGCCTCGCCGCGGGGGTTTGGGGGGAGGTTCGTGAGGGGCGGCGGGACGGCGTTACACAACCCCCGGGAGGTGCCTTTGCGTAACGCCGCCGGTGGGGCCGGGGAGCGGCGGGACGGCCGCTGCCCCGGGGGTCGGGTGGTCTCGGCGCGGGTAACCGCGCCGGAGGGAGACCTTCGTTAAGTCCGGCTTAATTATGGCAGCGGGTGGGAGGCGGCGGGCAGGCTGGCGGTGGGTTTGTCTCCGAGGGGGCTGCGAGGATCCGGCGTCTCTCTGAGAGAAATTTGGCCTTTGCCGCAGTCGGGCTCCGGTTTTCATTGTTTGGGTTTTATTTTTTTTTTTTCCTCTCAGGAGTTTAATTTTAAATGAGGCACTGTCCTTTTTAGAAAGCGTTTGTGTGAAAGTCATGCTTGTGTAACAATTCGCAGGTTGCGTTTTCAAAATAAGTCCAGGGGGGGTGAGGGGGTGTGAATGATAAAGGTGGTTTTGAGTCAGTTTCACGGCCGTCCGAATCACGGAATCCTCTCGGGGCCCTCTTAAAGGGACCTTTAAGATCATCGAGTCCGACCGTTAACGCTGCCGAGTTACCACTAACCCCGTCTGCCCCTCAGCACCCCGTCTGCCCCTCTTTAACTACCCCCAGGGATGGCCGCTCCACCGCTGCCCCGGGCAGCCTGTGCCAGTGCTCCACAACCCTTTCCGTGAAGAATTTTTTCCTAATATCCATCCTAAACTTGAGGCCATTTCCTCTCGTCCTAATGCTGCAAGCGCGTTATCTGTGCTCCCTACATATAGGTATGTGTTGGGTTTTTTACAGTGTGCGGTGGGTTTTGCGTGCTCCCGCCGCGGCGGCTCTCGTCCTGGCTCTGTAAATAGGAGGTGTTAGGCAGTGGCAGCCGTGCGGAGGGGCCTGAGAGCCGTGGGAGTGCGGGCACGCTCCCGCCACCAGTTTTGTTGGGCCCTGGCCCCAGAGGCTACTACAATAACGCCACTTCTAAAACTTGTAAGAGAACGCTTTTTTCGGTCTTGCATCAAGCTGGAATCGTCGTCATTGCACATCCTGTGTGTTCTGCGTCGTGTGCTTTATGGTGCAGACAGAAATGTGCCCAGACCTCACCTTAAGTAAAACAAATGCTTTCCAGTACTTATTTATAGCGCGGAAGGATCAATACAGCCATTGAAACTTATCTTTTTATTGTTCTATACAATTAACATATAGTGTCAGTGCTTCAAAAAGTAATAACCGAAGAACTGCAAGAAGAATATAAGTATTTGTAAAGAGTCTTTCAGGTATCAGCGATGCTTGAAGTTTGCTTGAAGTTTATGTCACTGCAGACACAGGCATCTACAGCTACGCATTCTTAATCCCGAGTAAGAAGCTGGATTTGCAAGATGCTTTTCACTGTCATTGATTTCAGCAGGTTTTGAGGGCGTTCAGCATCTGTTCAGGATGTTATTAGGGACCTGTGAACTGTTAAGATGCTCTTCTCAGCAGGCGTATCGGCTGCTGAGGAGGTCTGTGCTATTGGGGCTCAATTGCTGCTGGAACCCCTGCAGTCTGACGAGGGAAGTGTCGCACCAAACAATTGCTGCAGAGCTGGGGATGCAGAATTTAACAATTTTTTTCATCTTGGGCAATTCACACTATTGTTGCACTGAAAAATATCGTGTAATGACTATGAACTCCTATGGAAAACAAAGCGTCCTTTTGAAAAAGCAGACTGTAGCCAGCATGTGGGAAGTAAAGTATCCTCTTTTTTCACTGATGCTGAAATCCAAGAATAATAGAAGCTGCCTAGCTGGGTAGTGAGAAAGAAAGCTGTCCGCGTCCCTGGGTAAATGGATTCTAAAATTGTGTCTCAGTGTACCCGGCTCAGGGTCAAACTAAGGAGCTGTGCGCTTATGGCTCGCAGGTGCTGGCCCGCGTTGCTGAAGTTTGCTGGGGACCCTAAATTAACAAATGTCTAACTTACATTGTAGAGGTGGCATAGAAATACTTTGCTTTTCTGGAGTTAGCCCAAATACGTCTGTACCATGAGGAGTTAGGTAGCTTGACATACTTCCTTAGCGTGTCAGCCCTGCGTAGTTTCTCATGTGTTGTCACCACTTATTTTGGACTTATGATTGGAGCTTAAAGATTAGTGAGGCTTTTGTTTGGTTTTAGGTTACTGCCTGGTATCTGAAAAGCTGTTAGTATACAGAGTGTTTAAAGAGAGGCAGAAGCTTGCAATTTCATGACTTTCTTTGATTCCAGGACCTGGAGCTTAAGGGAGAAAACGCCAAGCAGCGTGATACTGCCAAGTGTGTTTATGTAGCTGTTGGGGGATTAGTGCCTATCTGGTGAAGAGGCCCCTCAGCCCAGTGCAAGGTTATCAATGTGCTGTTATCTTTCTTGCAGTTGTAAAAAGCAGCAGTCAGCTGAGGGTCCCGGTACGATGGAGAGGTCAGGCAACTGCAGCCGCAGTGACAGAAAGCACAAAACCTCAAATTCAGCCAGAAGTGCGGTAAGTTGCGATGAGGTCTGGGTGGGTGTGCCCTGCTGTCCTTGCCCTCTGTCTCTCTCTGATAGGGTATGCTGCTTTGCTTGCACAGCAGAGCTGGTTAGGTAGTAAAACGTGGCAGTTGCAGGGCTTGATCTATTTTTTTTGTGCATGTACAATTGCTTTTATCTGGCTGGCTGCATTCACCGAGCCTCTTGTTTTCACACTCTGTGGGGCAAGGATGGCCTGCCGTGTTCTCTGCAGAATGCAGCGAGGCAGTGGCCCGTGCTAAGGCCTGAGGCAGTGCAGAAGCAACAGAAGAACAAACAGTAGGATATTATTATATTATTTGAGGTTCTGCTTCCTGGGTTTTATTCAGCAACCTCCTGATAAACGCTCCAGGAGGAGGGGAATGGAAACTGAGGTCCCGACGCATCGGGGCAGGCCTAGGCTCCTCTTAGTGCCCCTTTGTGAGACTTTGGCTTTAACAAGAGGAGGGCAAAGCTCCCCGTGCAACCTCAGCTCTGTCTGCCCGGGAGGCGAGAGATCCCGGTCACTGGGCTCCCTTGGGTAGGGGGAACGATCCACCTTTTGGGTGAGAGTTGTGATCAGCAGCCGTTTCTGTAAAAGCTGATACTGCCATCTGCTCCGCTCTGCTGTGCTGGAAGGGAAGTTATCCTTTTAACAGTGTGCTGGACATGCACCACCTGGATAGAAAACCTGTTCTGGAAGAAACCAAACCCAACAACCCAAGCAAAACCAACCCTGTGCTTATTTTATGTGTAGAATGGGTCTTTGCTGCTTTCACTGCTTCGGGAGATGTGATGTGTCTCCAAAGTAGTGAACACAAAGACCTGTGTGGGTAGCTCATCTGTTTTCTGTGGAAGCTGCTGCTTGTCTGGAATTTTGGGTTGGAATCTTCAGCTGGCATTCAGCTGAGATAGTTCCTTAGACCCTGTTTTATAATCTCCCTTACAGCCTTCAGCTGCGAGATAATTTTCTCAGTATATTTCCCATTAAACTCTGTTGCAAAGTGATTACTTTTTTTTTAAAAAGTAAAGATCACGTAAATACTTGTTCTCTGGCTATTCATGCTTGTAGTGCATATTTTTACATAAGCAGGATGAACATCTAAACAGGATGCTGCTTTTGCAGAAGGATGCAGAAGGATAAGCTGATTGTTTTGTAATAATAATAACAAAAAAAGCAGTGGGTCACTAGGATTTGAAATATCTCTTGCTTCCATAGGAAACCTAAAACAGGAATCTTGATGTTAAACATGGGAGGTCCAGAACGGCTGGATGATGTGCATGATTTCTTACTTCGTCTCTTCCTGGACAGAGATTTAATGACGCTTCCAGCTCAAAAGTGAGAAACACTTTGCACTCCTGTGTTACAGTCAGTGTCGGGTGTTGCTGTCTTAGCTGTGGGTTTGAACATTTAACTTCTGTTCATATAAGCATTTCTTAAGACTGTTTCATCTTGGGACCAGTCAGTGCAAGAAGTGGTGTTATAATTCTCTGGAAATAGGTGTGCCAAAGTCGTTCTCTTCTAATTGCAAATTGTGATTTCCTGTAGCCTAGTAAGTTTGGGAAGGGTGATGCAATAGAACATTAAACAAGCCATGCTATGCTGGTTTGCTGTAATTTGGGGAGATTGCCACAGAAAACCCACTACAGTGGAGAGATTTGGGCAAGGGGGTGGTGATTTGGGTTATGATGTTAATATGTGTACCTTTTGAATGCTTTAGTAAATTAGCACCGTTCATTGCCAAACGCCGCACACCGAAAATCCAGGAGCAGTACAGCAGGATTGGAGGTGGATCACCAATTAAGAAGTGGACGGCGGTGCAGGGAGAAGGCATGGTGAAACTGCTGGACAGCATGTCTCCTCGCACCGGTACTTCTTTACTCTTTTGTGCTTGTTAAAAGTTTCTTTTGCTTCATGTGTTGAAAGTATATGCTCGTAAAGCAGCTTTTGCTTCTCTGTTGTTACGGTGAGTGTGAACAGTGTTCTCAGTCCTGCTAGGAAATCATGACAAAGATATTGCAGAAGTTCTTACGTGTTAAAAACTAGGCATATGCAAAAGCATGGGGTTCCCACACATGCAAGTGTATTTTTGTGCTGTGGTCGCTTCTGTGGCTGTGTTGGAGAATGGCTGTGTTTTTTGGAGAGTACTGTTGGTACTCGTTCAGTCTGCAGTAACACAGTGTAGCATCAAGAAGCAACAACCAAATATTTACCTACCTTCTCAGACTGGATCCAGTATGTGCTGTGGTCCAGCTGCCACCTCTGTCTGTGCCCAAGGTAATTAGTTTGAAAGCTGCCCTGGGTAAGTCCACCCTTAGATGCTGTTGGCATGTTTCATCTTGTGTAACTTCAGCCTTCAGGAAATTGGGCATATGGCCTAAGCTGGTGACCTCTGCTCTCTCTTTCACGGAGAGAGAGTAGGGCTTGGAGAGAAAGTGATTCAGTTCATCCTAAGGCCATTATCAAAGATGGGGGGGTCACCCTCTAAAGGTACACTTACCTCTCTCCTTTCATTATGGGAAGAAATCTAGATGACTGTGATGAACAAAGGATCTTATCTTCAGATGGTTAAAGCCAGGTGACAGGAGTCTCCGTTGGTGTGTACGCCTGCGAGGTGTCACACCTTGCCCCGTAAGCCCTGCTTGAGCCTGAAGAAGTCTACACTGAAGACAAGTGGTTGAGCCTTAGATGATAGGAAAGGGGAATGCATTTCATGTGAACAAATAAGGCAGGCATGGGAGAAGGGTGTTCAGAGGTGGAGATTTGTGACCTTTGGCAGCGGCAGTACAATCTCATGTAATTCTGCTATCTTTTATAAAGAAGTAGAGGGGGGAATGACGATCCTCTTAGGCTGCGCATGTGTGTGCACACACAGAATAGAAAAGGGCTGTCGAGCTAGGGTTTCCTGGCTGTTCATGTTCTGCACACTGGTGCTATTGAGTTTCACAGGGGGGTGGCATCTCCTGCTGTAAAATGCACAGGCACCTTCTCGTGGCTGCTCCTTGTAGCTAACTGCAGGATGGTGTCATTTGGCTGCCGCACACTCGCAGCAGCCAGCAGTTAGGGCTCAGAGGAGGGTGCAGCGTTCCCTGATCCTGCTGCTCCCTCCAAGTGCCCTTCCCTGTTCAGGGCCAGCTCGGCCAGGGTGCTGTGCAGGGACTGTCTGATACAGAACAGCTCTGAGGCCAGAACGTAACGCTGTAACACATATTGTATTTGCCTTTGTTATGCCAGCCTGAGCCTAAAGAATAGGTGACTGCATGGGAGCCTGACTGTTCTCCAAAGCTGCAGGCGTCTTTCGTTCCTCTGAAATGTCCCTCTGCAGTTACTGCTTGGATGTAATCAGAGCTTTTGGAACTTTGAATGTGTAACTGTGTATAATTGATAAAAGAACTAACACCAATTAGGCCTGATTTCAGGACTGAAGAGGAGGTCAGTTGGAAGAAAAGACAAGGTTTTGTAGCTGAACGTTGCAGGGCTTGGTTAAGTGATAGCAGTGAGCCCCACCAGAGGACATGAGCAGGAGATAAGGCCTGACAGTTTGCCTTGGGTGGAAGTAGATACTGTCTTTGCCAGTTCTTCCTTGACGATAAGAAAACTTGAAAGGTGCATACAGCCTGCCTCCCCTCTCTCCAGATCCCAGAATCTCTCTGAACCTAGCTCCCTCACAGCAAGGAGCTGTGACTTGTATGGTTTACCCTGTGCCAAGCTACCTGGTAGCACTAGTGTGATGGGAAATGGTGCAGATGCTTCTGTGAATGTCCTTTTACTAAGGGCTTCAGCTAACGTGTTTTACGTGCAACTGTGATGGGGTAGGTGTGCAAACACAGACCACTGTGGTCATTCGCATAGTGTTAATTTGCTGTGATTCAGCCATGTTCAATTCTCTCCTAAAACCTCCAACCAAATTGATACATGAGTCATTTTTCACCCAGGTTAAATGTATTCATGGTGGAATTTGCATCAGTTTAACTAAACTGCTTTCAAATTGGTTTTTACTTGAATTTGACTTCAGCTTGTATTGTTGCTCACTTAGCAGCTGTGATGAACTAGAAGTCCATTTCCCCTCTGCCACTTAGTGAAGGTAATGGGTCATTTGCTTACAGTACCTTTTATGCTACAGTTTCTTGGTATGTGACATTAAAACCACAGCATTAATAAACGTGAGTGGCAGCACTAGAAATTAAACTTCCACATTCGTGTGGCAGCTCAACGGTCATGGCCATCTTCAGTGTCTTGCCTCTCCTGGGACTGACAAAAAAAGACAGTGAATCACCACTGCTTTCACAAAAGCCAGGAGAAGCAGTGGCATGATGGTTCATCTGTCTGAAATGACCTATCTGGGGGTCACCTTTGTTCCAATAAGGTATTTCTCTGCATTATGCTTTTTGTTCTTGAAGCAGCAGACTGCCTTTGTGAGTAGAAGGAATTAACGAGATCACTAAGCTGCCTGCTGAATTCCTCACTGATGTGTTGGCTACAGATAATACTTCTTGTCCTGCCACTCCGATAGGAACACTCAACATTTTCAATAGAAAAACTACTGGAGTAAGAGAAGCCAAAGAGGATAGCTCTCCATTCTCTTCAGCTCAGCAGCTTTACAACATGTGGTGCTGCAGATCTCCTTCTGCCTTCAGTTTCCATGACCTCTGCTGATGTGGTGCTGGTGTGTCGGGGAATCCCTCTCCTTGTTTGACAATGCATGTTATTTGATCCTAGCTATTTTGTAATTCTTTGTGGCACCTGCTTCAGACTTTGGTAGAAAAGGCCTAGAGGTAGAAGATTGGTAAAAAGCTCTGGAAGGTGAGAAGTAATACTCTTGGAAGGCTAGAACCAAATTTATTTCTTTCGTTCATCATGGAACACGTTGCTGATCCCTTCATTCGGGTGATGTTTGATCCTTTTTTCCACAGATGCTACTCTAGCTTAATTCCTTCTGTGGTCCCTGCAGGTATAGTCAAAGCCTGAAGCCAAAACTGCACCAGGCTGCGGCATCCAAGGCAGTAGTGGTTTTTAGCAGCAGTAGCCCCTGAAGGGTCAGGCTTGCAACAGGTTCTGAAGATAAGCTTAGGAAGTTTATCGGCTTTTCTCAGTGTACCACTCCCTCTTGCTTTGGTCTGGTGACCACTTTTTGTGAAGTCACGCCCTCCTCTGTGCAGTTCTTACACCTGATAAAGATTTTAGAGACCTCCTTTTTTACCTAACGGTAGCTGTAGTTTTAAAAATTGAACGTGCTAACCATTGCTGACAATTGGATCGAGCGCTAACCATTTCCTTAAGCATTTCGAGCAACCTTGCAGTGATACCGAGTACTGTGTTGCTTCAGAATAGCTGGAAAAAGCTGGATGTGCTTCCAGACTGAGCTACGTGCTTGGGAATATCGTGTGCTCACAGGAGGCACTTCAGGAGCGCTGAGCCCTGTTAATGAGTAACTCGCAGGTTGTGGTGGTAAGACTTAAGAGACATGGCAGAGAAGAAATACTTTGCATAGTTGTTTTACCTTGATCCAAACTTTTGAGGCCTAGAGTTTATAGTTGCTGTGTATTTGCAGTTGGTGAAGAGCTCATGTTAGACAGTATCAATTACCACCTGTGAAATTTCCTCCTGCATAAATTAATCAACCTACTGGTTTGCTGACATGTAGTATACATTTGACATGTTACGCTTCAGCAACGGGACTAATACAAAGTAGTAAATAAATAGCATAACCTGTGTCATCAGCGAACAATATAATTTTTAAATGAAGCTTTATTGTTACGGGCAGCTGTCTGAAAATTAACAAGAGATCTTCCTTGTGAATGAGTGGGGTTGGGTAGGTTTAGTAGTCTGTAAGAATAAATCACCCAAACATGGTGATAGGAAAATCCATTTCTATTGTTGGGGTATTTTTTTTTTTTAAGTGCTGGCATCAAATAGGCTAATGTCTTGCAATGGTAATTATACTTTAAGAAGGCACATCTTGATTTTTTGTTGGTTTTAATTGTAATGGTTCTTAGTATTTCTTACAAGCTCTATTTTAGCTGAGATTCCCTTGACAGCAGAATGAAAGCTCACAGGATGAGGGGGCCACGTTGTTTCTTTAGATTGGCAGCTCTTCTTGGAAGGAGATGTCACTCTCTTTCCAGCAGTTCTGACTCTTAACTGTGACAAGGAAGTGAATATGTATACAGATGTGGAAATCTCTCCTTTGCTGCCTGTGATACAGGACAAAACATAATACTGCGAGAGTATTGCAAGAAGCTTCCAAGCTGGCTATGTTTTTTCCTAGTCTGTCCTTTCCCAGGTTAAACTCCTACTGTCTTTGCTCTGGTTAGTCAGACTTTTGGTTTTAATGCCATTTTAAAATGTTAATGAGGTTACTGGCTCCTGGGGCTCCTGAAGTTGGGTCATTATTTGCTACTGCTCCCAGCTGGGAGCTCTCTTGCCTCCTGCAGAGAACTGGGGCTGACTGAACCTGTTTTCTGAATCCTGTATAAATGTATGGAGTGGAGACCAAGGACAGGACATCTGCTTCCTTCAGAAACCTGTTAAATGCTATTTCAGAACTAGTGACCCGGAAACCCTGAAAAAGAAACTTTGCTTTTGTTCTTCTAAGAACCTCTGTCCTCTACTTTAAAAAAAAAAAAAACACACACACAAAAAAACCCACAAAGGAAAACCAACAGAAGAAACCTGCCCTCCCTGCCTGCCCCTAACCAAACCATACTCACCAAACCTTGAAGCCAATGCCCAAAAGATTAAAGATGAAAAATGGAAAAACCTAAATTGTTGTCCTTGGAGACAATAGTATTGTCTCCAAAATAAAGTGTTTAAAGGCATGATGATTTCTTTGAAAAACACCCAGAAACCAGAATGAAAGAGCACGTGACCCTTATGCAGTACCACTGATCTCCTGCTCCAAACACCAACCCTTGGGGATTTATGTGCAAACGGAGCGGACTCAGCAGGGTGGGGGAAGGCATCTTCTCTTGTGAGGATGGTGACCAGAGCAGTAGCATCAAACAACGGTTTCACCTTGGTTTGTTTTTAGCTTTGTTTTTTAATGTGATTAACCGAAGGCAAGGAAGTGGAAAGAAGTGAAATAGAATTACATCTGCATAAAATGGTGAAGGAAAAGGTGAAGGAAATGCCAGGGAGCCAGGCCTTTGCTGAAGCTGAAATAGGAGTTAGAGGGCAAGGAAGGGAGGACATGTGGAGCAGACGGTCGGTACCTGGGAATTCTGCCTGAACGCCCCTGCAGTGCTGGGACTGAGGGCCTGATCAGGCAAAGGCATATGAATCCTCCATGCAGTGAAGGCATCCTGTTTTGATGACTTCTCTGTTGGTACCTGGAGCACAAAAGGGATAAAATTATCTGATTTTCTTGAAATGCCTTATAGGCAGCTAATGTCTGTAAGGTACAGGGCCTTTTCCGGTTTGAAGAGGATCCCTGTAGAGCAGAATATCTCAGTGCAGGCATGCAAAATTGCAACCTAATTATATTTGAAAGTTTAAGTAAATAAAATTACCTGGAATGTGCAAACTGCTTAAACAATGTGTTTCCTTTTGTACGGCAGAATGAAGAAAGCCTTGTCTTTCCTGAGGTTTTGGCATTTTAGTTACATTGGTGTATTTAAAACACCCGATTTCAGTGGGTTGAGCTGTGCTGTTAGGAAGCCCGTAGCACATCTGTAGCTGTGATCTGTGTTAGGGCATAGTAGTGTTCATTTAGCACCTCATAGTGACACTTTTCTACCAATACATCCTTTGAATCAGAACTTGCTCAGTGAAATGTCAGAGCTCTGTACAGTCTGGAAGCCACGCCTCACCTAAACTAAGTAAAAGCAGAGGAGTGATGCTTCCTGCAGAAGCAAGCAATAGTATAAATCACTTTTAAATTCTAATAGCAGCAAAGAGAGTACCAGAAAAAAACGTGGCCAAAGAAAGCTGTGTTTATATGACACTGGTTTAGAAAAGTAGCCAGAAAATTATCGACAAGTTTATTTCAGCAGTTTCAGTCTGTCTGATTCTGTACTTTGTACTTATTAATGATGTGTTATTGAGTTCTTGGGGTTTTTTCTGCAATGTCTTTTCCTGTGCTTTGGCTGGCAGCGCCTCACAAATACTACATTGGCTTCCGGTACGTCCATCCTCTGACAGAAGAAGCAATTGAAGAGATGGAGAAAGACGGCATTGAAAGGGCTATCGCTTTCACGCAGTACCCTCAGTACAGTTGTTCTACCACAGGTGAGTGCCTGCGCAGGAGCAGAGCACGGACAGAGGCGAACATAGGCACATGCCTGCAAGCCTCGAGGGAGCACATGGAGTGTCAGTGCAAGCTCTCCTGTCTTCCTCAAAGTGCCCATTCCATTGGCTTCATTGCCAACTCAAGATCCACTGTATTTACTATAATTCTGAATTTTAGGTAGAAACTTTTTAACTAAGGGTAGCTTTATGTTACCATTGTTATTGTGAGATAATGTAAACTGAAGGCTCAGGAACACAACTGAGTAAGCTTTCTTTGTGGAAACTACAGCAATTGTTCTTCAGTTAAAGAATGGTTTAGCAAATTGTTCTTGGCTTGTACACTGTATGAACTTTGATATAATTGGTACACTGTATGAACTTTGATATAATTGTTCCCATTTGAGGCTCTCGGTTCTGATTTACGGTTGCATTTTAAATATGTAACATTTTAAAATATTATTATACCTTGCTACAAAACCGTTTTTACCTGACAAGTTGTTAATGCCTTGGCTGAACTTATGTTCTTAATTCTCTGCGTTTCAGGAAGCAGTTTAAATGCCATTTATCGCTACTATAATAAAAAGGGGGAGAAGCCAAAGATGAAGTGGAGTATAATTGACCGATGGCCCACACATCCCCTTCTTATTCAGGTATGGATTTGTATGAGAGTCTTTGAAGTTAGCGGTCAGAATGAGAGGTGTGAACTGAGCAGGTCTGATATGTCATCAAATTGGCATTCCCTGGGGTTTTCTTAGATTGGTTGATGTAGGAGAAACTTGGTATCTTTGCATTGCCAGCTGACTTTAAAACAACAAAGAACTAAGTAAACACAGATATTTACTGATTTTCCTTTTTATAAATATTTGTTACCAGTAAAAACACAGTATAATGTTAAGCAACAGAAACATTCTGAGGAAACACTTCGCTTAGATCAAGTCTTAGCTTCTAACAAAGCTTACAAGGTATTTAGCTATGGAATGTACTGAAAGAAGATGAGCCTATTTGCTGATTTAGGCTGTTTATATATTTTCTTAAACCCCAAAACTTGAGAAGACAAAAAAGGAATGCTTCAAGTTGAGGGTACTTCTTAGTTAAGGTAATGAAATGTGTTTTGTCTACTGGGTATGAAATTACAGGAGAAGGATGGTTATCTGTCACAATAGTGTGTGAAAGTGACCACCATGCACATCTTGTTTTAAAAGCATAGTCCTATTATCATAACAGCGTTTGCTGGAAGGGACCTCTAGAGGTCATTAGTCCAGATTCCTGCTCAGAGCAGGTCTGTGGTCGACACACATGCAGATCATGTCGGTTTGTCAGATTCTCATCCAGCAGCAGAGAGGTAATTCCAGGCACAGCACTAGCTGTGGCAGGAGCAATTAAGGGAAACCTTATTGCTCCTTCATTTTCAGAGAAAATGGCATTTTTGTCTTTGTTGGGGAGCTTCTCCTCTAGTTTGGGTTTTGCAGTTTTTGTGGTGTGCTGAACAGATGATAACAATGACTGAAGGAAGGCAAGGTAGAACTGCCCACACTGTGTGCCGTTCCCCTGACGAGCTGCCTGAACGTGATGCTGTCCTGGGACGTGCCGTTGTTACTATGCCCTCTGCATGCCTTCAGTATGTATTCTCCTTGCCTTCAGTGAAATGTTTCAGCAGAGTTTAGGAACCTTTCATGTCTTCAGGGAACCTGCAAAATGGTTTCCATTAGACAGAGTATATACAACCTGGGTTTTGGTTGGTTGGTNTTTTTTTTTTTTTTTTTTTTTAATTTTACCAATGTGCATTTCCTTAAGCCTGGGGAGGCTGTAATTGAAAGGGTTGGCTCAGCCTCTGATTATAAAGTTGAAATGGAAATTAAAATTCTTAACATTTCTGATCTGTTTTTCACTGTGAAATATCTAAGAGAGAGGGCCATGCGGACAGAGTTGTTTGATGCTCCTGCAGCACCATATGCCAGCAGCGATGGCAGCTTCTTTTCTCTCTGGGCACTCCCTCAGCCTAGCTGTGCGTATGCAGTGTTACAGCTCTCCGCTCAGATGCTGGCGGTGAGAGTGAAGGGTCAGAGCTATTTCTCTACATGTTTGTGTAGTACTAACAACATTTCAGGTGTTGATGGGCAGAGATGTCCATCTCTCCCATCAGCTGAGCTCAAGGTGGAGGTTTCTGAGTACATTTGAATAGAGTTGTCTCAAACTTGCCTCAACAGTCCATTAGGGGACACCTTTCGCAGAGGTGTCTTCTCCGATGCCACCTGTACGTACTCTAATTTAGTCGAAGTGTAAAAGGACTGCTGAGAGAGGATGGTTGTGCTCTGCGCGTTCACCTTTTCCCTCTCCCTCTGCCCTAGCAGCTGCACACATGTGCCCTCCAAGGCCAGGGAACCGCTCTTCAGAGGTGGTAGAGGAGATCTGGGTTGAACTGGTTATGTTCTTTCAGTTTGTTACCAGCGTCTTAAAACCATTGGGATCATCAAAAGTTCACTGGAGCCTTTGGTGTATTGGGACTGGGCCCTGTGTGATAATGTATACTTGAGAGTATGTAATACGTGCCATCTTTCACTATTGCCCCACCCATACTGCAAGAATTTTGAAGTTCTTAAGGCACCCTGGAACATTGAAGCTGCCTGTCTTGGGTCGTTTGAGAGCATATAATGCCTCTCAGTGTTTCTGATTCAGGATTTGCTACTTTTTTTTTCTGAACAGTGCTTCACCGATCATATACAGAAGGAACTGAACCTGTTTCCACCCGACAAAAGGAAAGATGTCGTCATCCTCTTCTCGGCTCACTCGCTGCCCATGTCTGTGAGTTGTGTCAGGTCGTTTCTGTCGTTGTTAGACCAGAGTCCCGCTGGCTGGGCTGAATGGAAGGGCGTGCGGCTCTCACACCTGCGGGGTAGGGCCGCAGCTGTGGAAGTGCCAGGCAAATATAAAAGAGAAGTATGAAGGTGAGTTAGTGAGTTGCAGGTGGCAGCCTGACGCGGAGCTGAAGGTGAGGCACACGAGCCGCGGTTACTCTCCTGCACGCTTACTCAGATCTGTGGTGTTGGCCACCATTGAAGATGGGGCGCTGGGCTCAGTCAGGCTCGGTATGACTGCTTTCATGGCCTCACGAACTTGCCAGCTCAAACCCAGATGGTGATGGAAGGGAAAACTTGGTTATTTTCTCACCTCTAGAAAGCAGTAATAATGCTTTCCCTGAAGGAATGAGAGTAAAATCTTTTCAAGGTGGCAATAAATGACTTGATCCTCTGTCAGCCCCCAGCAACTGCAGTGAAGTGGCTCTTGGAGCATTTTTAAAAAATGCAGTGCTGTTACCAAAATGTAACTGTATCTAGATGATGATATAATAATTTGTCTTTTATCATGGGAAGAAGGAGGAGCAGATGTTCTGGTAAGGTGGCTTCATCGTGAATTTTGCTGGGCAAGAACGCAGTTTTTCTTCCCTGGTTCGGATGAGCCCGGCACTTGATATAGCCCATCCTGGGCACAGCCATATCGCGCGCAGCATGCTCATCTTTCCCAGTCTTTAGGCAGTCTTTGCCTAAACATGTTCACTGGAAGAAAAAGGTCTGGTGTTTCTGTGTTGAAGGTAGTGAACCGTGGTGATCCGTATCCTCAAGAAGTGGGAGCTACTGTCCAGAGAGTCATGGAGAAGCTGAACTACTCCAACCCGTACAGGCTTGTGTGGCAGTCCAAGGTATGTGCTCAGGGAAGCTGCAAAGCCGCCTGCCACTGTAAAGCTCTTCAGGTGATGGAGTTTATGATCTTCCAGCTTAAGAAGATCATAGCCTCTGTGCCTTTCTCCCATTTCCACCAAGTGTTTCTGCTAGAACAGAATCCCCATCTTTTACTCGAATTCAGTCTTTCCAGATACTCTATCCACAGTTTCCTGCCTTTTCTGTATATTGCATCACTTTAAAATTTTTGATGTGTCCATTAGAAAACCTAAGATCTCATAACATCTAGTTTGGCATTTGTCTCTGTCAGAAGGAGGAATCAAGCACTCACTGGAGTGAGGTGTTGCTTTTTGAGGATCTCTGAGCAATTTTTCCAAAGTCATCAATGTGGTACAGGCATTCTTTATAATTATATGAGTTTAATCCAAACAGGTTTCGCTATTCTTGACCAGGACTGCTTGCATTACTTTGTACTACTTGTGTTCCTTGCTATTTGCGGTAGTAATAAGTTTTTTACCAGAATTACATAGTACAAGTAACCTTATGTTTCAAGGGCATTACACCTATTATGCCATTCTCATCTTGTTCTTATCATAGTACATCAGCACTGAATACTTCATGGATAGTAAAAGGGGTAAGGACAGTTTGCTACAGAATGGTAACTTTAAAAGGCAGGTAAACCCTGTGCAGTAGTGGTCAGGGTTTTATTGAACTGAGAACAGTAGACCTTTATTTACATTTTCATTTATTTTAACGAGAGTCTCATTTAGGCCAGCCCAGGTTCTGTTTCTTTGGGATTTAAATGATGGGACAGTATGTCTTCGTGAAAAAATTAATGGAGAAAGTGAGAGGTGCTGTCAAAAGCAGACAAATACAAATAGCTGGCTCCATCTTAAACATAATCTGGCCTGTGTGGTCCTGCTTAAGAAAACGTGGGTGTTCTTTGTAAGGATTATTTAATGAGGGTTTTTTTTCTTTATTTCCCTCCCCTTTTTGTTACAGGTTGGACCAATGCCTTGGCTTGGACCACAGACAGATGAGACCATTAAAGGGCTGTGCCAAAGAGGAAAGAAGAACATGTTGCTGGTCCCCATAGCATTTACAAGTGACCACATTGAAACACTTTATGAACTGGATATTGAGTATGCCCAAGTTTTAGCGAATGAGGTGAGTGTTTTATAGTTTCTGTGACTGTTTAGATAGTGGTCCTCTGAAATGACTTTTTCTGTTTTGAAATTTGCTTTGTAGTTGCTTTTTGCAATATGCGAATTTTATTTTTCTGTAAATTGAAAATTACCCTGAACTGGCTTAGCTCCAATTAATTTTTAGCAACACAAAGCAGGTGGGATTTTGTCTTTCTAGGTTTAACTCTTTAAGCCACTACTATCCTTACTAAAAAGAATCTTTGAATTTTTGGCAGCAAAGTGAAATTTTGCATCATAGTTATTTTTCCTGTTTTGAAAAAAACATGATATTGCATTTAATTCCGTCGTTTTGGGGCAACTTCTGCATGAAGTAGAAAGGAAGATTTTGAAGGCTAACTAGTGAAGGATCTAGCAGATTTAACTTCTTTTCTCCTTATTTTTGATTCAGTGTGGAGTTGAAAATATCAGAAGAGCAGAATCTCTTAATGGAAATCCACTGTTCTCCAAGGTATCTTCTTTGTTGCAATGGTTGTAAAAGTTTGCAATTGTGTGTTTCCTACTAGATTATGGATGTCTTCTTGTAGTTCTAAACTATTTTGAGTTTAAGAGCAAAAATGGAAACCCTTGTACTTAATCTGTATACGCCGAGGTGTTTTCTTTCACCAGTTTGTGGTGGTTGTTTATAAAAATAAATAATTCAGAAGTTTGGTTTGACAAAAAAAGAAAAACAGTTTTTATTTATTTGTAGTAATCTTTTAATTAAATATTTTTCTTAAGATACTGTGCCAATGCAGGTTTCAAGCAGGATTTTTCCCCTGAAGTAAAGGGGGATGGTGCTTATCTGATGGATACACAGCTTGGCAATCTCGCTAGTCGGTGTGACACATGTTAAAGCATTTTTTAATTTTATGTAGATAGGTTTGCTCACTTCTGTTTTTTAATTAACTGTCTTTCAGGCTCTGGCAGACTTGGTCTGTTCACATATCCAGTCAAATGAAATCTGCTCTAGGCAGTTAACTCTCTGCTGTCCGCTCTGTGTAAATCCTGTCTGCAGGGAGACAAAAGCCTTCTTCACCAACCAACAGCTGTGATGGGCGCTCCAGGAGACCACCGCTGGGTTGTAGAGGAAAATCGCCCTGGTGAAGCAGGGCACAGGAGAGAAACTGCTTGACCAAATTCTCCGCTGTTACATACTTTCAGGCTGGTGGTCTGTGATGTTAACCTCATGTTAGTGAGGAGAACTTGACTTCTTTGGTTTATTTTTTCTTATGTTTTCTTTGTTTGAGAAGAGTTTGTAGAAAGTAGGAAAATAAGGTGTTTATCCTGTGAGATGTGAAAAGATCTCATTTCATCTGATTCTGATTGGACTTAGCATAAGCCAATAAGTATGCACTGAAAAACTTAAAAAAATTTTCTACAAGTAGCTTCTATTTCCTATGCAGGGATTTATTTGTATGTAGTTTTGTCATGAGTGCATTAATTTCAACTTTCCAGGTCAATTATTTGTTTTGCTTATGCTTAAGGTACGCTATAACCAGCGTAGTCACTGATTGTCTCTTCTGAGAGTGATTTTTCAGATGGGTTTGAAGATCAAGTGACTTCTAATGCTTTTTAAATGATGTGTGTATTTTTTCAGAACATAAAGATAAGGCTTTGTTTTGGTTTGTTTTTTTTTCTCCTGCCAGAAACTTCCGGTGAAAGCTTAGCTGGGATAGTAGAACGCACAAGTTTGTTTACATTTTCTAGAAAAAACACTCTCATTATCTGCAGGAAAGCCTCTGCATTTGCCGAACATAAAATGAAAGGAATAAGCCTGCTTGGGTGATGCGGAAGAACACGCTCAGTTGAAACAAACTGTGTATGTTTCAAATCTAGCAGCTATCAGCAGCATCTATGGAAACGTGTTGGTTTATCTTTTAAGCAGAATGGCTTTTTAAAATAATTATTAAAAAGGGCTTTCTCTGTTTGGTTAAGTAAATTTAGGAAGTCAGGGTTGCTCTCCAGAGGTTTATAGATCTGCTCTGTGCTTTCTACTGTGCCACAGTGCTGTGGTTTTTGTGGGATACCTATGGAGTTCCGTAGGTACAATTGATCTGGCTTAATTGATGTTGTTATTTAAAGCTGAGATGATAAGTCAGGAGTAATTTACATAGCAGATGCCCGAGAGCAGGCAGCCCCGCAGGCTGACAGCTGTGTGCTTACGCATACCTTTGTCAACAGCCGAATTTTGTCTGTTAGATTTTTGGCACTGATCGTGGGCCGGGAGTATGCGCTCGTAACCCAGCTAAACCTTGTGCTTGTTTTGGCAGGCGTTTGGGTGCATCAGGACTGATGAATCCACTCCTAAGTAGTGGTAGCTTTGTAGAGTGAAAAGAACCTTTTTAGGGTAGTATTCCCTCGCTGTCAGCACCGGGACCGGTGTCCGGGTTAGTCTTGGGATAGGAGGGGCCTTTTCTGAAAGGCTGGTCGCCACACAGCACGCCTGAGCTTGGCACTTGAAGTAGTTCAGGGCAGAAGTACTGCAGCACCTCAATCAGTGGTCCTCTTGCACGGGGCCCTCTCCTCCTGGGTGGGACAAAGGAGGAGCAAAGCTGTGACAGTGTTCTGTGGGACTGAGCCATATGTGTATTAGTCTAGCTGTCGACTTCATGGGTATAAATGTTTACTTCACGTAATTAGCACTGAAATGCCAGTACTTTGGCGATGCAGGTTGTTTTCTGTAAATTGGTGATTCAGCTAATCGTGATGTTTGAGAAGCAGATGCTGTGCTGCTCAGACAGTTTTATTTGCTTAGGTAATTACGAGGCATGAACAGTTTGAACCTCTGATCTTTCAAGCGCAGGGTTGTTTAAAAAGAAAACAGACCTCTCTTGGTATAGCAGGGGTTTATCTTGTTCTATTTTGTGTTGAAAGAATTAAACATGGGATACTGAAGAAATGAAGGGATGCTGTGTCGATCAGCCAGTGGGCCAAGTACTGCCATGGAGCGATGTAAATCCTACTGTACAGCCTCGCCAGGGCCTGTGGCCTCATACGTCTTGGGAGTCGATTGACGTGTCTCCACTGCCATACTGCAGCTTCCGAGTGTGATTCTGGTGGGCCAGACTTAAACTCCTTCAGTGCCAGAACTTCCTACGTTACTGCTGTCCCTCCTTGCTTTAGCAGAAAGAAGTCTTCCTTGACCCTTCGTACTGGTGCCTGTTTCGGTGGCAGGGAGCCAGCAGCCGGGACTTCTCTTCTCCCTGTCTTGCTCCGTTCTTGGTCTCTGCTCGCTGATTCTGCTGCAAAGCTGATTCCTGCCCTTGCTCGGGTGGAGCAGGTGGTTATCACGTGTATGGAAGGGTGGCATTTTCATGGAAAAGCTTTGAATCAATGTCAAATGAGTAAAAATGTCTGCAACATGTGTGGGAGGGGAACACTGGCCTTATCTCTCGTTGGACAAAGAACTTCCTTTCTCTGTTCCTGTTTCTCTGTTTGACACTTAGGGGTCAGTGGAAAACAGCCTGTTTTGTAGAATCTTCCTACTTAGACCTCTTTCCTACCAGCTGAAGGGTATACTGACCTGCAAATCCAGGTTGGGACCCGCACGTTTAGAAGTGTGGCTGAAGCTGGCAACTGAAGGTTAACTTTACATGAACGTTGTGATGCTATAAATACAGATTGGCTTTTTATTTCCGTACTGGAGAGAGTACTGAATATATTAGCCGGCACTAATTATGAGGCATTACGTTTGTCCCCAGTTATAAAAGGTATTTAAAATTCACTTTTTAGTATGCTAACCACAAGTGAGATAATTACTAAGCCTATTGCTGCTATTAGACCATAATGTAGAAATCACTTAATTTTCTAGCTTTTAGCAGATGGATCTTGTCTCATAGAGCTGGGCGGGTTCTTCATATTGCTGAACAGATCATGTAATGTCACTCTGTCCTGCTATTTAACACACATAATTTTGTCTTAGTGCAGCATCGACAGCCTGTTGAAAAACTACCTGAGCAAGTTAGCTAGCAGCTCTGCCTAATATTTTTAATAGAAATCAAGATAACTGAGACTGGTAATAGTGGGAGCTCTGCTGCCATTGAAATCTTCTAATCCTGGGGGGTTTGTTTGGGAGTGTTTCTGACTATGCTGACTAACAGTGGAATTCATCTGACCTTACTTTAGATGCTTCCGATCTGGATGTAAACATCTGAGCTGGTTTCCTGGGTATTATTTATGGTCAAAAGATTGTTTTAATACACGACTCTGAGAAATTATTCATCTCTCAAGGCAGATATCTACAACGGGTTGGATGAGTTTCACTCCGTTGCTGCCTCTGACCGTGAAGGGAGCGTGGTGGACTAACTTGGAGGTAGTTAGCTACGTTGCACATGTCTGACATGAGGAGAGATGAATCCCACCCATTTATGTGCCTTCTTCTTCAGCACTCTGGCAGTGGCATGTAGCCACTGCGTTTGGGAGATTGCAGTCTTAATCCCACAGTTATGCATTCGGTGTGCCCCTCTGGCAGATTTTAACCATTTGGTGCTACGAAGCCAGGACCCAGTCTCGTCAGATCCTGAGCACTTTCTGCTTGGGTTGAATTGATTTGAGCATATGGAAGTGTCAGTATCCGGGAGACTCTAGTCCTCAGACAATAATCTAGTTTGATTTTTTTCATTATCAGTTACACTCCTTTTGCGGTACTTCATTTCATTTGCAAGTGTTTATCGTTTACATATGCCCTGACAAAAAGCAGTCAGTTGGAAGTGAGCTGAAGTGATGTGTTGAGGCAGCGTTGCATCCCAAGATTTTGTTGGCAAGAGCCGAGTCCTCAGGCTGGACGTGAGCCGCGGGGGGGCTCCGGGGACGGTGCGGTGTCGCTGTCGCCCTGCCCAGGCTGCTCGGTCTTCCCCCTGCCGATTGCAGGGCAGGCTGGCAAACACCTGCGCAACCGTGACTGCGCCTCGCAGTAGGGATGAGAGCTGGGGAGTGAAATGTGCGCACCAGCAGGCCCAGCGCTGTGCGGCTCTGGCCTGAGGATATTGATTAAAAAATAGAGGAGCTCAGAAACGGAGCTCTTGGTGTCCTAAAGAAAGTAAAGTGGGAAGTAAAGGTGTTTGCAAACGGAATGTTTTGAAGAATTTGCTCGTGATTAGGCTGTTCTCCTGATTTAACTCTTTGCAACTTTGCTTTTTTCTTTTTTTTTGTTTAGTTGAAGTTTTTCTCTTTTGGAGTTTATAAAATCTCTCTTATTTCTGGCTGCATTTTAGAAAATGTGATAGCTTCCAAAAGTGGTGCTGTAATGTTAGAAGGCGTGTGGGTAGTGGCTGTGAGCCAACCTCCTGCTGCCCCTGGAGAAGGGGATGTTACAGCTGAGTTCAGTGGGGCTGGGATTTTCCTAGGAATATCTAAAAGCTCACCTTATTTTCCCTTTGTACCACACCCAGAGAGTTGGAAATCAATATGAAGTGTAAGATGCAAGAGAGAGATGTTCCTTTTATTTTCTAATGCCAGACGTGTACAAATATTTGCTTTTAGTTCAACACATGTATTTCAGATTGAACAAGGACTTCCATTTAATGTAACACAAAAAATTTGTATAATCTTACTGTGTATCATTTGCCATAAAGCTGGAATTTCAATTAAATTTTTTTGGAAGAAATAACTGGGCTGTGTGTCTTTAGTAAGAGCCCTTTACAATGGTATTTGATGTCATCTCTGTTCCTTTCCTTTTCTCTGCGCCAGAAGGCAAAAGCGTTTGGGCATGCGCTGGGCAGTGTTTGGGTGAGCAGGGAGCTGTGAAGCGATGATTCCCCCTCACAGAGCGCTGATGCTTTGTGTGCGAGAGGTTCAGGCTCTGAGTGCCTCTGGGGGGAACGCTCCAGATGTGCACCAAACACCCCCACTGCGCGCCGGTCTCAGCTTGGGCCAAGGAACCAGAGCAGTGTTACCTGGAGTAGGGGCTCCGCACCCACGGAGACATACCGCTCCGGTCCTGGTGTGCGAAATTCCTCGCTGAAGTAGCCAAGCCGTGGGGGGTCAGTCCCTTCGGTGTTCCGGGGAAATAACGGCACTCCAGCCCTCCGGGCTCGCAGCCCTTCAGGGTCAGGTCTGCGTGTGCGAGGGCAGAGTTCACTAATGAGGTTCTGTGAGCAGCAGCTTTATCTGGGCATTTGTGTGTGGTTTTGGAAACGGATGTCCCCAGGAGTCAAAGCTGCTTATTCTGCTCCTGCGGGAGTGTCTGTACGCGTAACCTTTCAGCAGGTAGCACGGTGTTGGGCCTGATAGCTTCACGCTGCCCTCACCTCCGTGACTTCCCCCCTGGGGTAACGAACTCCAGGATCAGTTAAGCTGCGCTGTGGTGGAGGTGACAATTGCACAGCGAGGCTTTCACACGGGAACGGCCCTACCTCTGGCTCGGAGAGCCGTGCCTGCCTTTGTAGTTTTCTGTCGAAGGGGCCAAATTCAGCCTAAGCCTTTGTTTCGAAGGCGCAGTCTGTTCCCCTGCAGATGAGCATGTTCAGGCTGGGGTGAGTTACGCTGCCCTGGCTCTGTCTGCACCACCTCACTAAGTGTCTGGGACAATGCCGAGTGACGCTCCGGGATGTGGAAGGGGGTATAAAATACACAGATGCACATGGTGCGCTTTCCTCACGCTGAGGTGCAGCCACGCGGGGCTGCACGCTCGGGGAGGTGTGGAGTGGAGTGTGTCGGTCTGCTTTCTGTGGAAACGGGGGTTCGACGGCTTTCTGCAGAAACGGGCTCAAGAAGATGGTGAATAAAAGGTTTGAATCCCACCTGTGACTTAATTCATTCCGTTATCTATTAACAGTCTCTGGGCAGCTTATTTCTTATGTTAAAAATTAAGTGCTTGATTGATTATTTTCTAGAACAGTGATGAGAATTGTTGTACGCTTAAGCTGATCCATTAGCAAGCTCTCATTACTAGACTGTGATGGGGGAGACGAACGGATGGAAGATGGGAAGAACGAGGGAGAGCGGTGGTTTTGCTTCCTTTCTTTCCTCTGGTATTTCAGCCAGCAGCTTTGC
Source organism: Anarhynchus alexandrinus (assembly GCA_008711295.1). Lineage (NCBI taxonomy): Eukaryota > Metazoa > Chordata > Aves > Charadriiformes > Charadriidae > Anarhynchus > Anarhynchus alexandrinus. The sequence goes on along the minus strand of VUYV01000375.1, from coordinate 92,679 downwards.
CGTTTTGCATTTGAACGGAGATGCGGCTGGCGAAGCATGGCAGAACGTAAGCAGTGTCACGTTTATTTGAATCCAAACAAATCTCTCTAAGGTTGTGGAAGTGTTGGCTCACTCTCCCTTGAGAAAGCTGTAGTAGGGTAAAAGATTGCCAAGCATCAGTTCGTCTGTGGCCGTCGCCTACCTGCTGGCTTTTACCTTCTCATCTCAGATGCGGGAGCGAAGAGAGCAGCGCCTCTGTATTCAGCAGCAGCGATGCTCCCTCTGCCGCAGTTGCGGCAGAGAAACTGATTTTGGCCACTTCTCGCTCAGTGGTAAATCAGTTTGTTGCTGGTTTCTGCTGAGATTTGTGTGGGGAATCGTGACCTTGGGGAAGTTGCTCGTCCCTCTGCGGCTGCAGGCGGGCTCCACGCACCTCAGTGCCCCGCTGGGGCCAGCGGCGACGGTGTCCGCGGGACGTGGCTGAGCGACAGGCGATGCTGTGGGCTCACAGCGACTGCACAGCGCGTATTTTCCCTGAATTAATCCTGGGAAGTTATGGGATTGTCTTGGCAACGCGGTCACTTTGTATTGGACGGACGGGGTTTAAGTTGCAGGAGGAGGAATATTCCCGTCCTGTTCGCAGCAGGCAGCTCGACTCCCCGCAGCGGCCCCAGCGTGCCCGCTGCAACTGCGTTTTCAGAGTCTGAGGAAACGGTCCGTCTGTTTGTCGGTAGCTGCAGAGGTAACGTGTCCGCCTGCTTTCCCGTTCTGCCGCTTTCCTCCTGGCGGGGGGCAGAGCCCAGACCTGTGGCGGCCAGCGGGGCCCTCGCGCCTCTGCTCAGCTCGGGCTGGTCGAAGGCTTCGGTGGATCTGTACCTCCGGGCCGGGTGAGGCGCCCTCGGGGACAGCCGAGCGCACACGGGCTGCGCTGTGTCTTTCCTCCTCGGGGAAAAGTACTCATCTTTTAGCGCTGCCACCCGTGGTGCACCAGGCAAGTGATATATTTATAATTCATAACTTTCAAGCCCTCACAGGCAAGTCCTGCTCTTGCGTGTGGAGCACAGGGATTTGTAAATTTGGACCAGGTCTAAAATCTGCCTTTTGTTTTCCTGCTAAATTCACGTTCATCAGTAAGTGCCAGGAGAAGGTTATTTAATTTGCCTCCATTGGCCTGGCCGAACGGCGTCCTTTACGTGACTGCACGGAGATGGATCGTCTCTGGGACGTGTGGCCTTTTATCCCCCCGGGCTCAGAGGTTGCGTCGGGAGCGGCTGCCCACTGACATCTCGACCCCAAAGGCCAAGAGATCACGAGGCCATAACGTGGGGAGAAAGAACTAAAGGTGTCGCTGCTGTTGTCCTCGGAGGAGGAGACCATGCTGGCGATCACATTGCTCACGGGGCAGGGAGAAGGGCCAGATGTCACAGGCATGGGGACGGGGACGCCCCGCTGCATTTTGCGACACACGGCGGAGCTGATGCCGGGCGGTGACGGCTGTTTCTCGGCGGTGACGGCTGTTTCTCGGCGGCCACAAGGACGGCTGCGAGGGCTCTTCCCTCCCTGGACCAGACCCACCTCGAAGCATGCGGAGTCCGAAGTCAAACCTCTGTCTCATTACCTTGACGACAAAATACATTATCCACAAAGTACTAAAGAGCGACATTACCTCCTGCTGATTTACGGCAAGGTTTCCCGGGTCTCTCAGAAATGCATGGGAAGGCACATTTACACTCCCTAGTGGCGAGGAAAACCTGACACAGTGGCCGAGAGCAGAAATACTCCGGCGGAGCTGAAAGCATAACCGCTGCACCTACGCTGCAGCGCCTGGAAAAAGCCATTATAAATAGCAACCTCTCCCCAAACGGCGCTCCCGGGGCGAGGTGCTGGGGCACCTAATGCAGTGCCAGAAAGGCTTCGGAAGGGCTGGAACCGCAGAGCTGATGGATGCAGCTCCGAGGGAGAGGGGCGGTCGGAACGCCGTCCTGCGAGCAGCGGCGTGGGGTGCTGCCGGGTGCAAGAAGTACCACAATGGCAGTTGGCACTTTAAATCTCCTTAAAATGTCAGCCTGTGTGCGAGGGTGTCTGCGGTCCCACCTGAGCTTCGCGTGTGCGTGGGGAGTCAGAGGTTTGTGCCCACAGTTTGTACTCCTGGAAGCTTTCGGCACGAGCCGGCCCCGTTCCTTCAGCGCGGCCGCCCTGGCAGAGCTGGCCTGTCCCGGCGGCCCAAGGACCAGCGGCGCACCCGTCCCCATCCCTCGCTGCCCGTGCCATCAGCCTGGGCCACCCCGGGGAGACAGGGCGGGCGCGCTGCCACAGGTCGGGCCCTCTCCCGGGACGATGGAGAGGGAGCTGTCACGCGGAACCCAGAGCCTCGGTCGTTCTTTTCCTGTCATGTTTAAGGATGATCCATAATGTGTGAACATCACCCGCAATCGAGGCCTAATTACGTTTCTCAAGTGAGCGCGCTGCATTTTCAAGGAAGTCTTAAACGAGCACTTAAGCTGTAATGCTCCTGAGTGCAACGCTGCGGGTTCCGGGGAGGCTGCGCGTCCTGCGGCTGCGCTGGGCTCCGCGCAGCCAACTCCCACAAGTACTTTTATCACAGAGTTATTAGGCCATTATGGTCTACGATTGTCTTTTACTGCCTTTGATTTCTCCTGTTGTCAGGCGTGAGGAAAGTGATGTGTAATATGATCCAAAGTGTTCTTGTTTGTTTTAATCTACTGTTTTAATATATTATGGCTTCCTGCCATTATGCCTTTCTGAGACGGACCCTGGAGTCGCTCACAGAGGTTTTATATGTGCAGAAGCTGAAAGGCATTTTTCCAGTGGGTACATCTTATGGTAGGCAGAGCTAATCTTAGGTTTTTCTCCTCTGTGCATGTGTGCATTGATGTTGGTTGTTTCCACCTGAACATCGACGTTCCCGCTGCTGTGTCCTGCCACGCTGCCTGTCACTAAGGTTTTTTCCTCCTGGTTGTTTTGCTGAAGCACCTCCACGCCACATGTGCTAAAAATATGTATCAGTGGTGTTGCAAAAGCTTCTGCTGTTTTCCCCCAAAAGAAAGCCGGTTTCCTCACGACGACACTAACGGGGTGCAGCTTTCCCGGCACACCGGCTCCCCGGCTTTTCCCCTAGGGAATCCCTGCCAGGCTTCAAACTGCGCTCAGCGTTTGGATCAGAGAAGATGGCAACGCTGGAAGTTGAAAACCCCATCACCAGCACTTCATCTGCAGTCAGAAGGGACCCGTGCCACGATCACCGCGGGGTCCGACACAGCGGATCATTACTGTCAAGTCCAGGCTGACGGATGCACTGCTGTCCCCGGCACTGCTGCGCGCCAGCCTGCCCGAGGAGGAGGAGGAGGAGAGCGTGGTGCCCGCTCCTTCGGGCCAGGCTGCTCTGCCCTGCTGCAAGTGGGGGTGAAGGTTTTGGGGAGCACCCCGGGCTCCACACCACGCTCTGTGGAGCCCCTCCGGGGAGCCGGCTCGGCCGCCCCTGCCATCCCCACGATGTGAGTGCCATCTTTTGGTTTTGTTTTTGTGGTTTTGGTTTTTTTTTTTAAT
>VUYV01000375.1:45231-69286 GCA_008711295.1 Anarhynchus alexandrinus | reverse complement strand
TGTAGTAGAGATATTGAGAGAGAGGGGAGAGACAGAGGTGAACGGCGAGGAGGAAGAGGAGGAGGAGGAGGAGGAGGAGGAGAGAGGAGAAGGAGAGGAGCCTTTGGTATTATTAGGAGTTTGTTCTTTGCAGGGCTGCATTGCAAAGCACCACAGTACAAAAAGCCCACCAGGTACGATTCGGCGGCCCAGTTGAAGCTGAGGTATTCACAGGAAGAATAAAAAAAAGCACAGAGAGGTCTAGACTGGCAAAATCGTTGCTTTGGTTCAAGCAAGGCACTCGTCCCGTGGTAACGGCACACTTTGCAAGTGAAGCATGAGTCCGGTAAGGAACGCGACTGCTGCAGGGGACCCTGCCAGCTCTGGGGGTTTCCGTGCCCAGCCTGCCGCCGGTCCCGGCTGTGCAGGGGGTGGCGAGGGCACGGCGGGAAGCTTTCGCCCAGCCCGGGGACAGATCGTCTCCTCCACGCCCAGAAGGCATCCTGAGAATTATTATAGCTTTTTATTGAAGGAATACATAGAGAGAGAGATATAAAAAGCACACTTGTCAAGTCCCTATCTTTTCCAGTACAGACTTTAAACCAAAAAGAAACACGAAACAAAAGGCAGCACTTAATTAAAGCGGAGCTTTTGTGTTGAGCTGTTGGCAATCTGTCGATGTGAATCCAAAGGCATTGCTGGGGCAGATTTCCTGGGGAAAGGCTCACGCCCCGCAGCGGACGGCGGTGCCGGGGCCGTGGGTCCTCCGGGCTCTGCGCCCACACGGGGCCTCACGGAGGCAGGAGATGCTGCGCTTAACTGCCACCACATCGCGGCGTTTGTACCCGTGCGGGGCAGGTCCAGAGGCTCATAACCCAGCTTTTGGGCTCAGCCAAAAGTGCACACCTGCCATCCCAATTAGGATTTTTCCCTCTTTTAAATTTACCTCCCAGGCAGCGCTCACCCTCTTGTAGTCTCTGCTGCGGAACGGGCTCTGCTAACGGCGGGATTCGGGGGGCTCCTAGAGAAAAGCGGGGCTGAGCGGGCGCATTCGGCTCATCAGAGCGTTTGGTTCCGTCATGTAAACAGGATAAAACGGGCTAAAAGAAACCAATGCTAAAGGGCACCACTAATTCCCCAAAGGCAACCAACCAACTTTTAAGTAACCACTTAGGAACATGATACTAATGGGGCTTAATGTAGCTTTGTTTCATTGCTAACTTGAGAAAAATAATTAATTGATTTTCATATGAAAACTGTAATTGCAAGCACCAGCAGCACCACGTGAGCGGCACAGCGCAGCCGCCGTGCCCGCCGTGCCCACCGCGCTCCCCAGAGCCGCGGCGCGCGCCTGGGCCAGGCGGGACCGGGCTCCCGCCCCGCACGGGGCTTGCTGCTCGGCGTCTAGATGGCCAAAATTAAGACGACCCCCCCTCCCCTCAGCCTAGCTGCCGGCAGCGGGCTCCGCTAGCGTGGGGCCCATTGGAGTCTGCTCAAGAACGGCATTGCTTGAAAATAATCATTTCTAGCGCTAATTGCTGCTGCTGATGCAAATGCACCCCCTAAATCCTCAGGCAGGACTGCCGCAGGTGGCAGCGCGCAGATCCCTTTCCCCGGGGAATCGGCTGCCGGACAAAGCCTGGATTCATCCCCAGGTCAACACAACCGCTCCGTCCACCGGAATTTGTCGTGGAGAAGGACGTGAAATGGTTTCACGTGGCCAAAGGTTTTTTGGCTGGCAGGAAGGCATATGGGAAACACAGAAAATGTGGTCACCAGAACTGGCAGCTTCCACAAGAAGTATTTCTTTGGGTATCTGGGTTGCAGCTGTACGTTACTGTATGTAGGAGAGAACAGTGGAAACTATAAAAGAGCACAAGCAAAATGCAGACCGCACAGAGAAAGAAATCTTTGGTATCTTTGGTATCATCAACACGATTAAAATTACAAATGGAAAAAGTCAGTGAGGTAGCCTCTTTGGTTCTCACTAGAAATAGAAAGGTTTTTTCTTTTTTTCTTTTTTCCTTTTTTTTTTCTTTTTTCTTTTTTTTTCACACACACAGAAGTTCATTCTTGGAAGCAGCTAGTTTAAGGGTTTCTCTCTTTTTGCTTGGCATGTATTAGTTTTCCCCCAGCTTAAGTTTTAAGAAGCCACAAAGTTCAGGCAAAGTATCCCAGTGTCTTTTTTTTCCTATTGTTTCTGAATGCACAGTTTTAGGTTGAATATTCATTGCTTGTCCTCAGAATTCGCTCTGTTGTTCTCACAGAAAATCAGCTGTAGTGCTTTAAAGGTAATTCTAAACAAAACCCAAAAACTATACAAGGGCATCCTCAGATGATTATGAATAAGTTAAATAAATAAGTTATATTATGAAGGCTTTATGTGCCGTAATAAAGGTATGTCACGCTTTCTAATCAGATGGGAAGAGATTAACTTAAATAATTTAAACTTTGATACTTAAACAATTAAATTAATTACAAGAAGGAATTAAAAGTAGACTCCTGTTTTACGTAACTCGTTATTTTTCTCCTGTCTGTAACAGAACCTGGCTGCTCTATGAAGCAACACTAACTTTTAAGTGTATTTACTAACATAGGCTTCGCATCTCTGATGCGCTACAACAGTAAAATGGATAAATAAGCAAAATTAATCCCAACTTAATTCATAAATGATTGAATTAAATAGATACAAATAACTCACATTGGAGCCTGATCCCACAGTCTGTATTCAGCCAAAACTCCCACTGAATTTTAAAGCCAAAAGGTAACTCAACGGGATTGAGACTGAACAGAGATTTCAGGACCTACGCTAAGACTAAATTAAATAAATTACATTATTGATAGATAATATATTGGGTTAAAACCCACCAGTGTCTGGAAAAAAATAAAACCCTTTTAAGCTTTGCCTTTTTAAAAAATTTAAACAATAAAAATTCCCCTTAATAAATATAAAGGAGGCCAAGTATAAAGTTTCCCCATGTCTTAAAAATACTTAGGTATTGTGACAAGCAAGAAAAACATTGTTTTTTTGTCCGAAGCTAGCACACTCTTTGCAGTACCATGTCGTTACCGTGTCTTGCTTTGGAAGAGGAGATCCCTATTCCCTCGTGCAGGTTTGAGTGTAGTTTGCTGGTTTAGTCCTTCGCAGGTCTTTGGATTCAGCTTTAGGTAAGAGAGATCCAGAATAAAGCTATTCAACCGAAGTCATCAATCACATTCTTTGTTCCTTCCCGGATGATTAAGCAATATCCAAGGTTTCTTGAAAGTTGAATTCATCTTGGATGTGCCCATGGTGGTAACTCCAAGTACACGGTACAGAAGATGCTGGGATACTATCTGTACATACCAGTCTTTCGTATCACAATAAATAAAAGGAACAAGTTACATTACACGGCTCTATAGATTCATAAATATATGGTATATAAACGTAACATATCTATTTGATTTTTTTTTCAGTACGGGCAGAATAGAGGGTATATTCCGCACATAGGTGTACATACAAATGTATCTACCCACAGCATATGCTATCGACACTCCTCTTCTGAGATAGCTGCTACATAAAAGCCTACAAGAGCTGACAGTGAAATGGAAGACGTAACATAGGACCATGAAAGATGCAGGGATAAAAAACGCAGCGGTGTTTTCAGATTTCAGATGAAAATGACTTTTGACAGGTACGGAGGAAACATGGGCACTGACACACTTGCAATCCCCAGCACGGAGAAGCCTCGTGCATTTTGCTAAACAAACTCTGCAGCGCGGGCAGTAAGGTCAGCCCCAGCGCTACTCGGTGTAATTGTACTGCTCCTGGCGTGAGACTGCGGATCAACATTTGGAAGATCGAAGCAAAAACTTAAGCCATAATATTGCATAATAAAAACTCCCACAATTTGGAGAAAACTAACGATTTCATTGAAGATATATTTTTTCATAATTCAGTAATTGATCTAGAGTTACTTCGTTATGGCTGTTGGGATGAGCTCTGAACAGAAATAGAAAGCCCAGGTCTTTGCTCACAGACTTCATGAGAAGCCCAGAGCAGGCTCCCCTCTGCCTCTAAGGACAGTGGTAGGCGGGAGGTCCGTGGATGTCCCTAACATGCAGTGTCCCACTGCCCATCTCTGCGGTGGGACACCCACTGCCGAGCACACTCCTTAGAGGATGCCTGGGGCTCGTTCCTTGTCCGAGATGATACACTTCTCTGCCGTGAGACTGCAGTAAGGGAAGGGGCGGTAAGGAACGACAGCTGGGGTTCTCCCTGGTGGGGCGTCACCTCCTGCAGTGGTTACAGGGGCACTATGGAACGGAGCATGAGAAAAGCCACCGACAACCAGCGTCGCCTGACACTGCTGCAGATTGCGGGAGGACACTTTCAGAATGAGACATGTCCCATGGGGGCAACGCCACGTTCAAAATGCACATGGAGAGGCTGGTTTGGGTGGACCCTCTTGGATGGGAATGGGGGTGAAACGTCAACATGACCAAAGCACCTCAGCTGACTCAGAACTTCTCACTCAAGTACGTGGAGGCGTTGGTACGCATCAGCCCAGACCTGAACCATTTTTTGGCAGCTTTATTCCATGTCTGATTACGAGGCTTCTTTAGATTATTTTCGAATCATGCACAATCTTTCTGGGAAATCTATGCTGAAGGATGTTTTGGTTCCCAGAGCTGGTACGTGCTGTCTGTTTAGCTGTGAGGATCCTGAATTGACTTTTCAGAGACCTTTCCTGTCCTGAGCAGACAAGGCTTTTTGATTTTCCTTCTTTTTTTTTTTTTAATGCAAAAATTGGAAGAATAATGCAGCAGTTTTGCAGAGTACTTAAAAAGAAGCCTTCGTTTAAATGTAGAGATGGAGCAAAATGGTACCACGGCACTCCAGCTCTGAAGAGAAATTTGGACCTAGGTCTGCGTGTCGTGACTTGGATCACCGTGACTTTGATCAACCAACATAAAGTGTCTCATACATCAAAATGAACTACTGAACTGCCACATGAACTGCTGAAACCTCAATTTTGGTTCAGATCGGGATCTGATCTCAGTGAGCCAGGCTGTGGTGGTGCTCAGCACTTACAACGACATAAATTGGTACATATATATTGCAAGTTTTATCCCTGGGGAAAAGAAAGAAGGGTGTAGGTTACTCAACCGACTTCATATACAGAAGGACGGGTGTTCAAAGCTCTAGACATACAGGAGACCAACTCTACCTTACACAACAAGTCATACCCAACGGACATGTTTTTCCTATGTGGCTCTGGAGAGAGGAGACATACCAGCGTAGTATCCCAACATCTTGCGCTTGGAGTCCATGCAGCTCTTGGAGAGATCCCGTGTGAGGCAGAAACAGGAAAAACATAAATAAACCCACCCTTTCGGTTGCTCAAAGAAACAGAAGTGATTACCTGTACACAGATCAATGGTGCTATATGCATTCAGTCGTGCAAGAGGAGATAATGAACTGAAAGAAAAGTAGTGAGAATCCTCATCTTTGGTATTGTAGCTGTTGAGGTTTTGGTTGCTCTGTTCCTTGTTCTTTTGAAAAAACTGCATAGGCACAAATTAAAGACAATCTTCAACTTTAAGATGACTGAGTTGTCAAATGAAGCAGCAATCGTACTGGCTTTGCTTTGTTCTCGTTCTTGTCAACCCTTTCTTTGAGATCTGCTTCCTAAAATGTCCAAGATGTCTGTCAAAACACAGTGTGTTACTCATTTGCTTCCTGACGTGCTTCCTTGTTTTTTTTATTTTTATTTTATTTTTAAATGGAACAGTTTGTTGCAGAAGTAGGTGCAGAAAACGTTTCTTTGGTTTCGATTAAGTAGTACATAAAAAAAGTCTCAAGTGTCTCTAAAGAACCACGACCGCGCTTGGCTTGCTGCCGGGGCCTCGGCCGGCGCTCCAGGAGGGGCCGTTCACNGGGGCTGGGCTCACCTCGGCTGCCAGCGCTGCCCGCCCGCTCCGCTGCACGGCAGCCGCCGGAGGTGGAGAGAGGGCTTGGAGTTTGGGAGGCTGCCCCATCGCCACACAACCACCCGCACCAGCGACGACGAAGAGAAAATGGCAAGTTATAAACATCTTTGGCTTGCAGTAATCCTGTCTCTTTGGTGTGCTGTGTTCCCGCCAGCTTGGGTAACTGGTGGATAAAAGGAACTTAGGGATGCGATAGATTTAGGTGGCATATTGAAGTCATATGCGGCACATCTAAAATGGTCAGTGGCATCTGAAGGGCTCGTTTCTGTTTTTTTCCTGCTTGAAAGTACCATAAAATACCAAAAAAAAAAAAAGAACAAAAATACATTGAACGCTAAGTACGTTTCAGTAACAAGGACGTTGTCGAGGAGAAACTAGATTCCTGGTAACGAAAAAGAACGCATTAATGACCTAAAAAAATCTAGATCTTCCAAAATGTTGTGTTTGCTCCATGTACTGTAGCAGGTAAATTGACCTCCTGAGTGTGCATCTGCATTAGGTACAAACACAGAACTTGTGACAAACTGCAAACTGTGCTTGAGGCTCGTGTGGTCGCAGCGGTGTTCCCTACCGACCTTGGAAGCTGGACTGCATCTCCAAACAATCGCTGCAGTGAGTCCAGGATCGTACCTATTTCTGTAGCTACTGGCTTTGTGCTTGATACTTTGAGCTCAAGTGAACTGATTTTTTTCTGATCCAAGATCAAGCTATGCTCACTGATTAAATTAAAAAAACTAAAAAAAAAAACCAAACCCAAACAAAACTTAAATTTGATCTTCCCCCCCCCCCCAAAACACTTAACAAAACCATGCCTGAGTTTTAAAAACAGATTCTCGGATTCTTTAGTGTCTACGTGTCAGACTTTGTGCTCCGTTCTCGCGTGGCCGTGCCACGGCGGCGAGCTTTGGCGCAGGGCGGTGTGGCCAGCACCGGCGCCCTACCGGCCAACGCCGGGCACAGGCAGGTTGCCCGGGCTCGCAGCGGCACCCCCGCCGGCCGGGGCTCTTTGGGGCTCAGGAGAAACTTGCCTCACGAACGACTCCCCTACGTTTCAGACCTGCTTCGCCTGTCCTGAGCATAGTATTGTACAGAAAGAGGTTAATTTTTAACTCGCGCCTGCTAAGACTGACTAAAAGCCGTGAGAAGTGTCCTCTGTTAAAGCTGGGCTGGGGTTCGTTTCCAGGAGGATTGTGCTTTAAGTCACCAGTGAAGGGCCCCGCTGCGAAGCCGCTCTCTCCACCGCGCCATGCTGTGCTGCGCCGTGCCGTGCCGCGCCGCGCCGGCCGCTCCCCATCACGCTTTGGTACAGGTGCTGGGGGCCGAGGAGGAGCCCCCGGAGCTCAGGTCGTCCTGCCACTTCTCCAGGCTGCGCCGCCGGGCGTTCATGAAGAAGTTGCTGACGGTGGTGAGCTCCAGACCCAGCTGCTGGGAGATGGTGATCTGCATTTCTTTGGAGGGGCGCTTGTTCTCCTTGAAGATGGCGAAAAGCGTTCTGCGCTGGAGGTCCGTGAAAACCAGGCGAGATTTCTTCTGGGAGTTGTTCCGCTCTTTGTTCGGCTCTTGCTCTTTGCGTTTGCAGGCTGGGGAAGGGGAGGGCAGAGACAGAGGGAGAGCGAGCGTCAGGACGTGCGTGGCTGCCGCAGACCGCGCCGGCCACTGCGGGCGCGGAGACCGACGTGGCGGCTGCGAGCTGTCGCCCTCCCGCAGGACCCGCAGCGCCGGCGGTGCGCAGCTGCCGGCTGAGCCAGCACCGCGCCGGTGTTGGGGACGCGAGGGCTGGCGGGGGAACCCCCGGGGGGTACGCTTACGCTGGCATTTGCGCTCGCATCCAAAAGACCTGTGTTTTCAGAAATTATTTTGGACAGGCATATGATCGTTAGGCACTGGGGCACTGAATTCCTCGGCAACCAGAGCACTCCCCCCGACCATCACCAGACAGAGCCCTCGAATTCATTTGCCATTTCTGGACAGGGCACAACTTTGAGATTTTCCACACTTTTTATAAAGCCACCATCTGAGAAACGCGTTGCTTTTCTGTCACAGCAGCATTAGGACTAACAATTTAGCTTAACTGACGACAGTCTAGGAAAGAAAATGCAAAGCACATCCTCTTTTTCCCCTCAACAGCTGAGACAAAGATTAATTCTTTGGAGAAACTTCTCATCTGCTGTACCATATAACAACTGCAGATTACTATTTTTTAACAAAACGGTACAGGCACTGTTCCATAACGTAAACTCCATCACATGTGTAACGTGCAGGGAATACAACTGGAAATTGCTGTTCATGCATTTTGAAGAAACCTTCTACCCATATTTTGGGACAGATCGCCCTTTCTTTGATCAGCTATTCCAAATCCATACTTTAAACTGCGGTGGCTGCATCTTCCCTAAGCAAACTCGGAAGCACTGCTGACACCAGGCATGGCACTCCATGGCACGATACGCTCCCCCCGCTCCTCACAAGTGGAAATGAGGTGACGCTTCCCAACGGAAATCATCTATGAACGTGCAGTGCAGCTTTGCTCAAACACATGGGCTGATATTTTTTCCCCAATGTTTGCTGGCAGCAGTTACCAGAGTCCATCTCTGTGGAGGTGACAACACTTGGGCTTCCACAGCAGCGGGTCACCTTGGTCCTTCTCCCCGTCCTGCCCCGGGGTGTTTGCCCCAGCCGGACTCCCGGTGGTGTCACCCTCCCAGGGCACCGTTCCCTTCTCCCTCCGCCCCACGCAGAGGCCGCCAGGGCTCAGCCGTGGCTCCAGCCCATGGCACACCGGGCGATGCTGCTCCGGCCACGGCACGGCAAGGCTGCACGAGGGGGCCTCCCCGGCACAAAGCCAACTTCCCAGGTCCAGAAACCCGGGCCCTGTATGAGTTTCTCTGCATTTGGGTTTACAGCATACATTCTGAAGCTCCTCCCAAGAGGACAAAATAGTCTAAAATATGCAGGATTGCAAATCTCTCTGAAAACAGGCAAATGTCTTTCACCTGAGGATAAATCTCCCCTTCCTCCTCAGATCGTCCTTATTGCCTTACAGCCTGACCTCTGTGTCCCTGGGCTGGAGAATCAGCCCGGGTGGGAAGGGCTGTGAGGCACCTCAGGGCAGCCGGCGGTGCTCTGCGGGTCCAGCGCCATCCCTCTCCCCGGGGCACATCCCAAGGCCAAGGGCGAAGGCAGCCAGAAACGCCCGTCAGAGCTCAGGTCAGGCGGGGCAGCAGCGCCGGACCATCGCTGCGCCAAGTGATGCTAATGGATCCTAAAAAAAATCAGTATTAATAGCTGATCTGTATTTATTAGCACAGAGAGAACATCAAGTGCTGAAACCAATACCGCTGCCGTAGCATACCCAGATTTAAAAATAGCCTGATAAGGCTGTCTACACAGGGCAGTAAGATAAAAAAAATCCATATGTTGACATGGTTTGGTAATGCGCTGGGACAAAATAAGTAGAGTGAATTGATAAGTGGACGTTTTTTTAAGCAGCCCTGTTAAATAATTCTGCAGGTCTAGAATGTGAAATGAGAACCTGGCCCAAAAGGTAAAACTCAGACTTGTGGAAATGTCTGTAATTAACCCGAAGTCAGGACCGTCCCCGTCTACCCGTGCCCGAGGATGGCACCACAGGGAGCCTGGCTCAGACGGCGCGTAACAGACTGCGCTGATCACCTTAGTTTTGTGCATGGGACAGTATTTCACTGGGTTTCTGCTGGAAACTCAAATATTGTGTTGGAGCAGCTGATCCCGACCCCTCGTTTGCATCCTTTCTCAGCTGCCAAACACCAGGGGCTGCAGCAGAGCCGCCGCTGGGAGGAACATCGGGGTCAGACCATTTGAAATACCAAAATGTAAGAGGAGGATACTCCGGGGAGTCGGGTCCAAACCCAGCCTTGCGGGTTATGGGTGAGCGTCCCCAGGAGCGATCCACAGCACGGCCCTGCCGAGGCAGCGGCACCAGCACGGGGCTCCTGCTGGGACCAGCAGGAGCGGGGCGGCAGCACGGACCCTCCTGTGTGGGCACGTCGGGGGCGTCAGGGTGAGCCCGTAACTGCCTTCCGATGGCCGGACTCGGGTCTCTGGAGGCGATTAGCCCAAAGGCATCACGCGGGAAGAATTCAGGTTCTCTGACTGCACCTCTAACACACTCCTCTCATAACGTTTCACTGCCTGTCTGAGGTGGAAAAGCAGATTTTAGGCTGGATTTCTGCATTCGACGCTTTACTTCACCTTTTGTCTGGAATCCATGCGGCGGTACCCCAGCACTGGGGACGTGACGAGCGCCTGCATCTTTGCTGCCATTTCTAATAGGTTCCGGGACACCGGGAAGAGTCTAGTGTTTCCTAACATCACTAATTTATGTCCAGAGATACTCTGCGTTTTACAGTTATTGGTATCTTATAATAAATAATGCAAAGGTATGTGCTTTTCAATGCATTCAGTAAATACTTTCCTTGAACTGTTAAGTTTGCTCTTGAAAAGGCACCATAAAGGCAAATGTTGTTCCTTGACATGCATTTATCAGAAGAGAAAAATGGAGTGAGCACTCTAATAAAATAAAGTTATTATCCAGGAAACGTGGCTACAGAAAGAGAAATGTTTTAATAGTAGAGGGAAGGGAAGCGGCCATCTTGATTCTAAGAACAATTTGATTTATTAACTGCAGTTAACGCTGAACATATTCTATGGAAGACAACGGACAACTGACATTAATTGCAAGCCATTTTTTTGTAAAAAAAATTAAATTCTTCTCTTTTCTTCTACACTGGACTAAAGAAGCTTTACATAGAAACAATATAGAAAGAGCTCAGAAATAGATTCAATGCTGCCTCACTTAATTTTGGCTGAAGTGGAACCCCACTGTGTAAAGGGCGTTAAGAGCGGCGCAGAGCCCTGACACTGCACTGCAGGGCTGTGTCCCCAAGGAGGGACCGGCCGTCTTCAGCAAGCGTGGGTCTGTCCTGCAGCTAAAACTAAGGGAATGTTTAAAAAAATATTGCTTTGAAACAGAAATGGGTACTGCTTAGAAATAAAAAAAAATAATAAATTAAAAAAAGCATTCAACGTAAGTGTGGAGAGGCGGGAGGGGGGTCAGCCGAGGCACCGGGACATGACGGGAATGAGCCCCAGAATCTCTGCAGTTCTCAGTGCTAAGAAGGTTCCTGTCCATGAAGACAATAACTATTCAGATGTTCAACTTTAAATATGCAAGACATTCCATTGATTTTTTTATTAGCGTGTTTGCAAGCCTGAGGTTAAGCACGTGCCAGGTCCCGGGGACAGTGCGAGCAGAGGCGGGCGGCAGTCGTCCCTCCTGGCTAACAGGGAGCGCAGCGCTCAGACAGCTCCCCCATCCCCATCTTTCTGTGCCAGCGCTCGGCAGTTGGGAGATGCACCGTGCCCTGTTTCTCAGCCAGGGAAGCCGAATCCAACCATCGGTCCAGGCTGTCCTGCGTGGCTGCAGCCCCGGGAACCAGGTAAAACCCCACAGCTCGCCCGCCGGCCTCCGCAGAGCCTTGCTAAGGGGCTGTCTCCCCCAATCTCCTGCTCTCGTATGCCAGCTCCCCCGGCCAGTAAGGCTGGCACTCATTTCACCTAACGCCAGCCTGGGAGAAGCCAGGCATCCCGTGTCCCGGCTTCCCCGGCAGCCGGGGCTCAAGTCTCAGATGCTGCTGGGCTGTGAGCGGGTGACAGCAGGGAAGGACACGGCCTCCGCTCACGTCTGCTATGGACTCCATTGCCTCTTGGGACACACCTCTCTTTCTTGATGAAAACGTGCTCTAAACTGCCTGCAGTTAATAGCTTTCAATACAATTCCTATGAAAAAAAGAAATCATACCGCACCGCTTTGGAAGAGTCACGACCCCACTGTAAGCAGGAGCTGTAGCGACTGATGCAGGACTGTAGTGCTGCATCGGTTCCGGCACCTGCAACCCCATCTGCTTGAAAGGGATCCGCAGGAAAGTGGTGATTTTTTTTTTGTTTTATTTCTGCAAGCCCGGCTGAGTTTTGGTTTCCTTATGAACTTCACACTGTTCTAATTTAAGCTCAATTTTTTTTGTCACTGAGTATCATTAAATTGAATATTTCTACTAATAGTTCATTTGTCTTATTTTCTGCAACAATAACTCTTATTTTCCATTTTCTTCCAGAGAAGAGAGCAACTTAGCCAGCCCCTGCATTACAAATAGCTATAAATCCTGAAAAATATCTAGAAGCATTTCAGTTGATGAGTATTGTCTTTAAAACTTCTGTTTATAGAGACTGGAGCAATGGGAAATTTACTCTGTCATTAAAGCTGAATGCATGGCAACTACTGGCAAACGGCAGTGGGTCCACTAACGCTGCCGTGGGGGTCTCCCCTCCGCCATTCTGCAACAAGAGTGCTCATCCCCCCAGACCTGGGCTGGTCCCCAGCGCCCTGCCACCCCTGCGTCAAGCCCCCACCCCGAGCTGGGGACCGCACTGTGCTCCGGCCCTGGACCCGCTGGCTCGGCAGAGCGGTGGTGACTGGTGGATCCCTGCGGGATGGGATCCACAGCCTGGGCACAGTCCTCCATGGAGCTGGTGAAAGCTCGATGAAATGCAACGGGTCACATCAGACTATTTGGCACTTTCTCAGGACACTTTTTTTTTTTTCCCACTGGAAGACATCCACCGGGCTCCATCGTTAAGGGCTGAAACAACGCGTGGCTCAGAGCACTCAGCCTGCGGTGCGTAACGCTGGCCTCACGAAACCCAGAGGCGGCATTGCCTACCCCTATAGGCAGCGATAGTTCCTATCAGCTGTTTATGCATGCACAGAAAGACCAGCCCTTTTTATAGAAACTGCTTTTGCCACATGTAGGCCAAAATTGATTGATACGGCACTCATCACTGTGGGTGGCAGCGCTGCCATAGCCTTCAGCCAAATCCCACTCTCCAAACCCCCAGGCTGGGGCAGGGATGCTCACTGGAGTGAGATGGGGCTCTCTCCTCCCTCTGCCCCTCCGCTTCCTCCTCACTGGTGCTCCAGGAGAGAGGCAGCCGGGGGATGAGGACAGCAGGGTCACAGGCATCAGGAGGAGGAGGACAAGCAGGACAGGGAGGGGTCCCTGGGGCTGGGGTGGTGCCTGAGCCGGCTGGTCCGGATGCTTTGTGCCAGTGAATGGTCCCAGCAGGTATTTCAGAAAGTAGGAAAGAGCTGCAGAGCCTGGGCATGTGCGTGTTCACGTGAATGCTGCTGGTGGCTAGTACATCCAGAGAAAGCCCATGTCCCACATCCCACACCTGAGAGAGAGGGTGGAGACCATCCCACTGGCAGAGGACGGGGCGAACCCCGCTCGTCTGCGTTGGCGCTGCTTGGAGCTACGCTTGTGGCAAGCATGCCAACACAGAAATAATGAGTGCTTAAGCAAAGGACAAAGTGTTGATGTGAAATCTTCCAGGGGCTAATGCCACCGCGGCCGGAGCTGCGGGGAGTCCAGGAAGCGACGTCCTGGAGGAGCAGGGGCTGGTCTGTAAGGGGGCCCTGGGCAGTGATGCTTATGGGCAGAGGGGCTCTGCCAGCCAGGCTTTAATATGGTAATAATAACATATGTAACTACAGAGACAGGCACAGAGGGTCCTGCAGAGACTACAGAGCCATCCCATTTCATTCTGGGTCCTGACACCAGTTACCTTGGGATATGGGAAATGTTAAAGAAAGAGCTCGTGTGATTTTCTGTCCTGTGAAGCACAAAGACAGTGTAAGCCGGCTCCTAATACAAAAAAAAAAAAACAACATAAATCTGGTGTCAACCCATCTCTCCCCTCAGTTATGTCCATTTTTAAACCAATTAGGCAAGGGGGGTTCAATCAAAAAAACTGGGGGATTATTTAGCAGTCTGAAATTTCTCAAGGCCACACTTCATGGTCTACTTTTGCTGAAAAAAGCCTCCCTTTGTCCTCACCTCCTCTAGATCTGGTTCCCTGCAGTTTCTCAAGTTAACTGACACCCTCAGATAATCACTGGGTTTATGACGTTTTTACTCTCGTGGTAAAAGTGACTTTGGACCTGTGAAACAAATAGCCGACATTAAGAAGGAGCCGAGTAGAGAACAATATTCCCTTAATCCAGCAGTAAGTCGTTTCTCTCTGTCGTTCATAAGGATAAGCCATGAATATTGATCTCTCGTATGTGGTTTCATGCGGGTGTAGTACAGAGTCAACTAAACCCAGTTATCTGTCTGATGGAACTAAAAAATGTTCCTCAATTTGATTTCGGAGAGAACTCAATGTGAAGGAAATTTAATTATGCTAGTAATACTGAACACAATGAAATGACCATCAAAACGTTTTTCAAAGGTTTAAAATGTTTTCCTTTCGCTATGATTCACTTAAAGCAACCTCTTGTATATCTGTGCTACTACAATCTCTTAAAAACTAGGCCTCAAAAATCAATTTGATTACCTCTCTGAATTAAGTATGCACAAATGAAAGCAATTGAGATCAATACAAATTAGGTTAAGTACTCCACTGTGTACAAAATCATTATGTAACAAGAAACAATTTGAATGAAGATGCAAATAATCGCATTGTCGGGGCGTGCAGCCCGTGCGCCTTCACCTGCGCGCTTCCATCTGCTGCGCACTCACGAAACCCTCCCCGTCTTTGCAATCCCCGCGAATGCCCTCTGACGGCATTCGTCTAGAAAAACAGAATATGCCCACAAATGAGGAGTGTCGCACAAAGTGTTAATTCCTTTCTTCCAGGGAAGATGCGCCATTATTGGAGAAGATCTCTTTGCCTGCCCAAACCAACCCTCCTGGAACAGCGAGATGCTCCCTACGCCGCGATTGCTGTTCGGGGGTACAGGGATTCCTACAGCGCTCCGAGAAAAGCGCACAGCCTCGCTGTTCCCTGCCAGGAATGGATTTTCTTGGTACTCAACCTGATTTTTCTCTCTCTTAATTCTGTCAGGGAGGGAACGCCTGGCTCTCTCTAGGTTTTGCATCCTTCAGCTATTCGAGAAGAAAAGATGAATGGGTTTGGGGACTCGGTTCTTTTATATTTCTTTCTGGCATGTAGCAGGTCTCAGGCTATTTGTGTCAAATCTCTTGTAAATCTGCTGGGTGGCTGAAATTGGGCTGTAAATTCTGCGGGGCGGGGGCTGCTCCCTCCCGCACAGTGCTGCAACACCCGTCTCAGCGCGGGATCTCTGACAAGGGCCTCTAAGTACTGTTGTAATATACTTCCATCATTAATACAGAATAATAAATAATAGATGGGATAGGGCCAATTTATTGCACTCCAGGGCGAGAATGAGTGGAGGCTCGGTGATCACGCAGCACAGTTGCAATGCAGTCCTTGTCACCCAGCGGTTACAAGCTCTAACGGTGCGCTGAAGCAGCTTCTGCAAGGCAGCCCCCCGGTCCCTCCTCCGTGGCCAAGGCAGTGGGCATCCCCCGACCCGCGACGCCCAGCCCTCTTTACAAACAAGCTTTGCTGCGCGCCGCAAAGGGAACAGACCCGATTTCTGACAGATTTCTGTTGCAGAGGTGATCGCGAGCTCGTAAGGTCTCCTTTCCAATAGGTGGGGGACGCAGAAGCTGTCCCTCCTGCCGGGATCTCTGGTCCTGGGTGCGGTGGCACCCTGGGGTACCCTGCGGGGTGCCAGTGACATTGTCCCATGACAGGGACAGACAGACACACAGCATCGTTGCATCAACCTCATCAAGCTGCCAAAATACACTGGTGCTGGTTGGAGTCCCGGCTGCTTTTAGAAGCGCGAGCTGACAGAAACTGTGAAGCAGCAGCATTTAAATGCCATCAGCCGGCTGTGGTGAGCCATGCCGCCCCGTGTGCTGCCCCGAGGCACCGCTCCCCGGCACCACCAGCCCCTGCGAGGCTGCTCAGGTGCTCTACCCAGGCACAGCAAAACGCTGGATCCTTCAAACCGCACTCTACGAGTCCTTCACTCCTCACACCTGAGAGATTTACGTTTCCTCTTGTTCTGGAGATTCTCCCTTTTGAATCCCAAAACAGTTTCCAGCTGAATTATAACACTTTTCTGTAACGAGGATTTATATTCCCCTTGTCAGAGCACGGAGCTGAAACCAGACCTTCCCCACACCGAGGGCTCTGCCTGTTGTAGCAGCATCTGCAAGTGATGCGCCAGCACATCCCCTCAAGTACCAGAATACAGCTGTGACCTTCTCCCCGTGGAGAAAAGGAATTGCTTCAGGCATCTTTTCCAAGAAAGTACTGGGAATTTACAGTTGAGTAGGTAAGCGAGCACTGAATAGGGGTCTGAAAACTTAGAGTGGATTAGAATTTGAAATATTTCACCTTCTTGTTTTGTGCTGATTACATCTAGCAGCTCTCCCATAGCTATGTCACTTTGACGCCCTCCCACGCTGCGGTTCCCTCCTGGCGCCTTACACGTACAAGTCAGAGTTGCGAGCCAGGTCCCATGGGCCCCACTGCAAGGGAAAGCGGGGGTCTACTGGGTTCTTCCTGTGTGCCTCCAGAACCAGCTCGTTTTCAGAAATTCTGACTCATGGGAGAAAGCAGGAAATGATTATTTCCTTTTAATAGCTGTTATTGATAGGGTGCAATTATGAAGAATGGGAGACGACAGGAGCAAAGCTCTGCCGACTCCTCTGGGAAAGCCAGACCTGCCTTGCCCTCCTGGCTCTCCGAGCTCTCCCTGCGCTTCAGACGACGACTGCTGAACACAGAATGCAAGCGCAGGCCTGCGAGGAGCGATGCTCTTCGCCATACAGTCGGGTTCCCATTTCCTCCTTGCCAGGGGCTTACGAGAGCTCAGCTGCAGCCGCAGAGGTAAGTGTCCTTCCTCCCCGAGCACCGGGGGAGCGCGGACGGCGGCGGGCTCTCTCCAGGCAGAGGGGCCGTGGGTCTCCCACCTCCGCAGCGAACGTGCTGCCACGCAGCTGGTGGACGGGAGATGGGATGGCTCTTCAGCAGGCTGTGTGGGCGAAAGCAGCTGCGTCACGTCGTGCTCCTATCACCCCAGTGGCACGAGCTAGCTGACACCGAATGCGGCTCCGGCACCGGGTCTGCGCGGCCATGCCCCACAGGACGCCTCCTCTGCGGTGCACCCTCATTGCTGGATGTGAGAAGACACCAAGACGCTGCATCCTGGCAGGATCTGGGCATGACAGAGGAGAAAATTGGCACTAAAGATGCCAGAAGGACAGGAGAAAAGCTTTGGGAGCTTATACCTAATCTGTGTGAGCCTCTTCACATCGGGAGCCTGTGGTTGGGGCTGTCACGGTGCCGTGGTGCCACCGGTACTTACCAGCAATAGCTGGAGGAAAGATGGTGTGCTGAGACACTGGCTGCCGAGGGAAGCAGCCGTGTCCTCATCTGATACAGGAACCAGTGGGCATGATAAGCACAGAGGAGAGGAAAAATGGAGAAGAAGGTGTGTGGGAAGCTCTCCGAGGAAGACTTCCTCATGCTCTTCCTTTATCTTCTTCAGCAACGTGCTGCTTGCCAAAGCTTAATGCCTCAGCGCAGGCCCCCGATCTTAAATGCCCATTATGACAAGATGAGATCTGCTGGAAAATCACCACTACTCATAAATATGTTCCCTGCTTACTTAGAGATATTTTGGTCCCAGAGACAATTTGCGTTTTGGGAAACTGCCAGCCTCTATCGCTTGTCTAATAATTCCTTTGTGCAGCATTTACCAGTGGTTTGAGTCCCCTTTTTTTCACAATGGAGTAGTTTGATTTTATAGCTCAAAAAACCCAAACAACCCCAAAACACTCCAATTTCTTTTTTGATTGCATTTCTATCTGCCATCAGTGAGTTGTCTTGTTGATCTTATCACTGAACCCATTTGAGATTAGTCTATTCTGTATGATTTCTGCGTACAAAAATCCTCTATAAATCAGAGAGCCTTTTATGCAAAAGTCTGCAAGATTGATAGAGCTGGATACAAAATCTTTTACCTTGGAAAAAAGAGATGTATTATCTGTCCCATTGGACATAATGCTTTCTCTGCATATTCATCTCCAAAGTATGATGGGGCTTTTTCTAGAGAAGACAGGAGACAAGATAGCAGTCTTAAATACAAACAGATTACTATCAGAAGAAAGGGAGTCATTTTTTTTCTGTGTCTAGCAGGGATAAGATGAGAAGCAAAGGATTTAAAAGACAAAAAGGGAGATTAAGGCTAGTCATTAAGGATTTTTTTGTACCTGTAAGCCCTGGAAGAGATTGCCTAGGTAGCCTGAGAAATCCCCATCACTGGAGATTCTTGAAGAACGGGGCAGACTGTCAGGACAAGTGATGTCTCAAGTCCTTTTCAGCCCTGCTTTCCCTGTTAGATTAATTCTCCGTACACCTGCAGAGCCCTGTTTCCACTCTGAAGGCAGCCACAGGGGAGCTCCTCTGATGCGAGGAGCTTGCTACTGTTAGTGCTTGGAGACTCAGAATAGACGTGGTGGGTTACTGGCAAGAAGCTTGTCATGTCTGAGTAATGTCTAATTGGAAGGGATGAAAAAGCCACTTGCAACTGGTGGATGGCAGGAACATCTAGGACAAGATTTTGTGACTAATACAAGGGAGGAGTGCCAAGGATGGGGCCACGGTGTGGACAAAAGCAGCGCAAAGTTCGAGTCAAAACACCCCTATGAAGAGCAAGGGAAGAAACAGCATCGGCTGCTGGGAAATAATCCTTTTGGCACTTTATGTGATCCTCACTNCAGCATCGGCTGCTGGGAAATAATCCTTTTAGCAAAAATGTCCTCTCTTTTATGTGATCCTCACCAGAAACAAATTCTGTCAGTTTTCAAATGCAGAGTTTGTGATATTGGGATATTTCAGTTCAAATTGTGATGGCCATGAGATACTAGGAAAAAAATGAGATGCTGGGAAAAAATCTAATAAGGAAATAGCTAAGAACAGATTGGAAAAGCTCAGAATGAGTAACACATGTTGACAGACTAATTGATTCTTAAAAAAGAGTAGGGGGGGAAAAGATATAAATGCATTTAATGATAAATATGGTCAGATTTATCTATATCAACCAATGAAGAATCTGATAAAAACTGGTTGCTTAACAAAAATGGTATTCAAATTTCTGCAGGGCAGAAATTTCTTCAGAAATAATCTGGAACAAAAAGATAAGGCAGGATATTATTTCAGAAAGTTGGGACAAGAGAAATATAATTTATCACCCGGCACCGCAATTTACCGCATGGATTGTTCAAACATAACCACTAATCTATATCTGAAGAGAGTACTAATATTTCAAGCCACTAAGCACCTTTCAAAGAATCTTTATGTACCTGTATATTTAGTTCAACACTAAGAAATAGTTTTATATATAGATAACGCCCTTGATACAGATGTTATTATGCCTTAATTTTTAGCTCTAGCTACGGGCAACAAAATAGTCTCAAAATCCAGAGGAAGAAGCATTAGGTACGGCACAAAGAGGCAGATGACAGGCGGCCAACAACAGTCCGCCTGTGCACAACCCACCCCTCGCAATCAGCTACAGCACAGGGGCTCTCCTGGGCGCTGGAGGGTTGAAGGGTGTCGTGAGGTCAGCTGCACTGTGGCAGCCCTGGCCTTGGTGGGGTGTGGAGCCACCATCCCTCCCTCCTCTGCTGTCACCTTGGCGGGGTGTGGAGCCACCATCCCTCCCTCCTCTGCTATGGCCCCCCGGCTCACCAGGCTATGGGCCAGGGAGAGGCCGCAGCTGCCATCTGCCCGGGGGTACCTCGCCGCTCTCCTGCTCCCTCCATCCCTCTCCTGCTCCCCTCCATCCCTCTCCTGCTCCTCTCCATCTCTCCCCCCCTCCCCGCCATCTCCCTCCGCTCCCTTCCCCGCCGCTGTCCGTGGTGCTGACGGTGCCGCCGCCGCTCCCGGGGCTCGGCCCGCCGGGCCCCCGCCGCTCACCGCCTCCCGACCCGCTCTGGCTGGCGGGACCCGCCGCGCTGTGGGCCGGGACAGGTCACGGGGGGCGGGGGGAGGCACAGCTTCCACACACTTCGACCGCGCTGCGGAGACCAGAGGCCGCGGGGAGGGCGGCCGAGGGCCGGAGTGTCGCCGCCCGCCGTCCCCCAGCACTGGCGGGGAGCAAGGGCCAGACAAGCACGCTCCCGCGAAACACAGCCCGCGGGTGGGCACGTCCCCGGGGCTGCCCCACCGGAGAGAGCAGCCGCGGAGAGCGATGGAGGCCCCCGGCAGCCGCCGCCGCTGCCCCTCGGCCGAGGGCAGGCGACGAGGAGCGGGGCCGCCCCAGCCGCCCCCCGGAACGGCGCCGCGGTGCGAGGGATGTAAAGCCGGCGAGGTCAGCGCGCCTGTTCTGCGCAAATGAATCATTGATGGTGTTTTGGTACAAAAATGTTTAATCATCAATAACGTGATTCAGCAATCGGGAAACGTAAACAAGCAGTGCGAGCGCTGTGCTGATCGGCCCGGGAAGAGAGGAAAGGACCTGCGGGCTGCGGGCTGGCCCGGCCGAGCCCGGCCTTGCCCACGGCCACCGGGGCGAGCTGCCACCGCGGCTGCTGGGGGGGCCGGGGACACCCGCACAACCCCCCCCGGGGGCACTCAGAGACACCCCGGGGTCTGCACCGGCATCTCAGGACCCGCGCCGGCCCGGGAATACGGCCCGGGGTTATTTTCCTTGCAGGGGAATGAGGCCCGGGGTTATTTTCCTCGCATTCTTCCCGTGTTTACCGAGCAGGGGGTTGGCGATAAAGCCCCGCGGTCCCGCCGGCAAACCCGGGCATGAGGGGGTGGCTCCGTGTTCAATTAACCCGAACCGCAGCTGAACCCTGCCCTCTGAACTCGCCGCCCAGATAAATACGTTGACTCACCTAGAGATCGTTAATAATTTTCACCCCGGCAGAAATTTAAGGACTGCCCGGCGGGGGCCGCCTCAGCCACAGCTTCACCGAGAGGTGCCGCGGGCGGGGGGGCGGCGGGAGAGGGGACGCCAGCCCGTTTTGGGGATGAGGTGCCGGGGACGATGCCGCCGCCGAGGCAGACCCGGGGACAATCCGGGGGGGAGGGCGGCGGGGTTTGTCGCGTTTCGTTTTGCGGGAGAAGCGTTTGCCCGAAGCCCGGGGCAGGTCCCCAAAAGCCCCGTCCCTGCTCCCGCTGCTCCGGAGGGAGCCCGGTGTCCCCGGGAGGGCACTCGCCGCTTCCCCCGGCTGCAGCCGCAGCAGGACACTCGCACGGTCGCGCTAAAACCGATGTTTTTACTCTCGGATGTCCAAAGCACGCACCGACCGGCCGATTCACACGGCGAGCTGCCCGCACCGCTGCCCGGGCTGCCGGTTCTGCCCGCCGCCAGCCCCCCCTGCCCGCACCGCACCGAGCAGCGCAGCACCGGCCGCCCGCTTAGGGGTCTCGCAAAGACTCCCAAAACCAGGTAATAAGTGAAGCGAAGAGGATTATTATGTATCTTTTATAATAAGAAGAAATAATAAGCACACCCGACTGCTACAGCTCCCACGGGGAGAGGGGGGGATTTTCGTCAAAGGACAGCAGATTTTCATCCCGTTTGGGAAAAACTTACAGGAGGCACGGGGCAAATTGGCCAGTTTTCAGAAATCTGAAATACTTTCAGCTTATTCCCCTTGCTCGGAGGCGAGTAAAGGGGAAGAAGGAAGCACCGAGGCAATGAGGCTGCATATTCACACGTGGTAATAATAATAAAAAAATAATCGATTTCCCAAAGGGAACGGTAATTTGTAAAGGTCTTTCCCGCTCTGGCTCCCACTCCACAGGGAAGCCGTGCCCACTCAGCCACCCAGTTCTCTCCAAACTTTACTCCTGGATGCAAAGGCATGCAGGGGGAACTGGGAAAGTGGAGATCCAGAATTATATACGCATAACTCCGTGTGTACGGCAGAAAAATTAGCAATTGCATCTGCGCACCCGCCGGGTGACAGCAAAGCACCCAGTGGGTGCATAGCTGCGATTGCTGGTTTTCTGCCCTATATGTAGGGCTCCGTGGGGAACCCCCCACCCGGGACCGGTGCTGGGAAGGAAAAGCACCGGCAGCATTACTGGAAATGAGCCGGCTCAGGTTCCAGATCAATGAAAACTGGGTCCACGCGTTTATGCTCCTGTTGCCAACATTAATGCTCTTTTAATCTTCTAAACATTATCTGCATCGATTTCCCTCTAGATACGCGTTTGTTTGAGAAGGCGACATCACCGCGTGCTCCGGCAAAAAAAAACAAGACCACCTAAAACCCTTTCCGTTCCTCTGGCGCTGACGTTGCAGACAAACCTCGGGACCTTCATTTGGTTGATAATACAGAAGAACGGGATGGTGCTGGGAAGGACGGGAGGAGTTTGCAGCCGCCGCTAGAGCCCAGAGCTTTGTACCTGCCCGCTGCTAATCAATAACGCGCCGGGACGAGCCCGTCCAGGCTGGGACCAACCGGAATAAAAGACCGACGGACTTGTCGGAGCACACGTCCCCAGGTTGCTAAACCGCGCTCGTGGGCATGTGGCTGTCAC
The DNA here is from genome assembly GCA_008711295.1 of Anarhynchus alexandrinus. Classification (NCBI taxonomy): domain Eukaryota; kingdom Metazoa; phylum Chordata; class Aves; order Charadriiformes; family Charadriidae; genus Anarhynchus; species Anarhynchus alexandrinus. The sequence goes on along the minus strand of VUYV01000375.1, from coordinate 46,858 downwards.
AGCAGAGCGCCAAGCCGGGCACAGGCACACGGCACGGCGCCTGCCCACGCGTGTCTGCCCGTGTCACCGCCCGCCCCTTCACCATACACCCACACCCACCAGACGAGCGATTTCCGCGGAGGGGCAGCCCGAAGGGTGACAGGCCGTGTCCCGGCGTCCTGCGTGACCGTGGGACCGCACAGAGCCGCGAGCCTGGGCAGCCACCGCGGGGCTGCGGACGCCCGCACGGGAGGACCTGTCGCCGGGTCTCCCCCCCCCGCGGGTGCGGACGATGCCGGGGGTCTCCGCCAGCCCCCCCCGAGCTCCCCCTCCGNCCGCCTGCCCCGGGACGCGGTCCGGTGCGCCCGGGAGCGGCGTGAGGGATGTCGGCGGGGCGGCGCGGGGGATATGGGGGAGCGCAGGGCGCCGTTCAGCACCCGGCCCGGGAGAGCTGCCCCGGCCCCGCCGCCCGGCAGCGGCCGCGGGGGGCTGCAGGCTGTCCCCGGCAGCGGAGGGCGGCCCTCCGCCAGCCCCCGAGCCCCGCCGGGGGGAGAGCGGGCGAGGCGGAGCGCGGAAGGGGGAGGCCGCCGGGGCGGTAGCGGCGGGGAGAGCCGGGGAGGCGGGCGGCTGCCGGGGGTCGCGCTCCCCTCCCCGGCGGGGTCCCGCGGGGCGCCGGCCCGCACCTACCTGCCAACCGCAGGGCCGACATCCTCTGGAACTCCGGCTCCTGCAGCCACTTCCACATCCTCCGGAAGGTCTCCCGGCCGGACTTGAGTTTACTCCAAGGCTTAGGGTTCCGCAGCAAGTCCGAGAGGGTCCCCTGAGAGCGGCACAGCACCCGCTGGGCGAAGATGGCCTGCGGGATGCTGTAGCGCTTCAGCTCCGCCGTGATCCTTTGTGCCACTTCTTTGGTGTTGATCTCCTCCAGCTGCCCCGAGCTGCTGACCTGCGAGCCGGAGGAGGAGGAGGGCGGCCGCTCCCGGCCGGCGGGCAGCGCGGGCCCGTGGGGCGGCGGGTGGCCCGGGTGCGCGGGGTGGTGCATGCCGTTCAGGTGGGGCATCATGGCCGGGGGCGTCCCCAGCCCCCGGGAGAGGTGCTGCTCCCCCCGCGCCAGCATGGCGGCGTGGGCGTCGAAGTTGGGGCTGAGCATCTTCTCGTGGCCGGGCGGCCCGTAGCCGTGGAGGCCCTGCTGGGCGTTGTGGAGGGGGCCCAGCCCGTTGCCCAGCGGCGAGAGGCTCTGCCCCATGCCGGGCATCTCCTTGTAGGGCCCGTAGAGGTTGTTGACGGCGGGCAGCCCGCGCTCGTCCCGCATGAGGGCGAAGCTGCCGCTGACGTTGCCCGAGAGGCGCTGGTGGTGGTGGTGGTGGTGGGCGTGCGGGTGGGCGTGCGGGTGGTGGAACTTGTCGGAGACGGTGGAGATGGGCGGCAGGGGCTGGAGTGGCGTCAGGGTGGTGTAGGTGCTGCTCATGCCCATGCCGGGCGGCGAGGACTCGCAGGGCATGCTCATGGCGTGGTGCAGCGGGATGGAGAGCTCGGGGCGGTACTCGGCGGCGCCGTCCAGCAGCGAGGCCATGCTGGACACCATGGCCGGCCGGGCGGCGGCGGGGGCCAGCTCCTGGTGCGGCGGCGGCGGCGGCGGCGGCGGGGG
>VUYV01000375.1:26270-44715 GCA_008711295.1 Anarhynchus alexandrinus | reverse complement strand
GCTCTTCCGATCTGGGCCTGCGCCGCTGACGGGGCCCGCCAATGGCGGCGCGGGGCGGGGCGGCGGGCCGGGGACCGCCGGGCCCTTAAAGATGCCGCGGCCCTTTGTAACCGAGCGGGGAACGGCGCTCGGGGTGTCTCGCCGCCGGGGCCGGCCGGGGGTTCCTCACGCAACGCCACCCCGGGGCTCCGCGGCCCTGACAGCCCGGCGGCGCCTCGGCTCCTCCTCGGCTCCTCCTGCGGGCGGCCCGGCCCGGGCTCCGCAGCCCCTCAGCCTCCCCGCGTCCCCTCAGCCGCCTCAGCCTCCTGGCGTCCCCTCAGCCTCCTGGCGTCCCCTCAGCCGCCTCCGGTCCCCTCAGCCGCCTCCGGTCCCCTCAGCCGCCTCCGGTCCCCTCAGCCGCCTCCGGTTCCCTCAGCCGCCTCCGGTTCCCTCAGCCGCCTCAGGCTCCCTCAGCCGCCTCAGGCTCTTCGCGTCCCCTCAGCCCCTCAGCCTCCTGGCGTCCCCTCGGGTCCCCTCCGGTCCCCTCAGCCTCCTGGCGTCCCCTCGGGTCCCCTCAGGTGCCTCCGCCGCCGCAGCCCCCTCAGAGCCCCGCTGCCCCGCACGGGGCCTCGCCGAGTCGCGGCAGGCGGCGATCCCGCCCGGCCCGGCAGTGCGGGTGCCGGTGCCGGTGCCGCCGCCCCGCCGTGCCCCCGCGCTCCCGGCTGCCCGCGGTTGCGGGCCGGCGGCGCAGATGTGGCCTTTGTGCGGAGGTGGTGATGGGGGCCGGGGAGCCGTGAGCCATCGCTGCCCCTCGGCGCGCAGGGGGCCCGGCCGGGCAGGGAGACCGCCCCGGGGCGGGGAGGGGACCGGGGCCGCCCCCGGAGCGCGGCGGAGGTGGGGGTCACCCCGCGCTGTTCCCCGGGAAGCCCCGGCCCGCGCCGGCGGCACTGCACTCCTCGGCCTCCCCGTCTGCTGCGCTACCCCGCGGCGCGGTGTTCGCCTGCGTTATCAGTTGCATTGGATATGGCAGAAAGTACGGTTTGGCAAAAACGCGTCGTGGGCATCCAGCGGCAAATGAAGCGGTTGGGTCACAAAAGAAACCTGCGTCCCCACGTCAGGCTGCTTTCGCACCGCTGCGTGGTTCCTCTCCCTAACGCGCCCAGGCACGCGCGTCTTCCCTCTCCCCGAGGACGAGTGGGGTCCCCGGGCCGTCTCCGGGCCCCGGCAGCGGGCAGGGGCAGCAGCGCACCTCTGCCGAGCCGAGAGGCACAAACTGGCGTCATCACAGCGAGCGGGCTTGAGCTATTTTATGTTTGTCCTTGCCAAAACCATCTGGTGTGAGACTGCAGGGCTATCGATCCGGAGCTGTGAGCTGCCAGCCCCCGTGCCGATCCGGCACATCACTGGCGGTCAGCTTCGCTCGGCGCTGCGCCCGCCCCACAGCCCCCCTGGCCCCCCAGCGCCCTGTCCCCAGGGACGCCACTGCACGGGGGGAGCCCACCGCCGTCCTGCCGGGCAGCCCGCGGGTGCTCAGAGACCTCGAGCGTGGCCGTAGCCTCGGCACATGGTGGGGTGTCGCACCGTGGAGACAGTGGGAAGAGGCGGGGAGGGATGGAAGCGGGCAGGGGGGCAGGGGGGGTCTGATGGGAGCAGGGCCCGTGGGGACAGGCGCCCCTGGCACGGAGCTGGCAAGCAGGGACCTGCCTGCGGTGGCCAGGCCCTGTGCCCCCCGCGCACCCCACTGCAGGGCACCCATGTCGAGATGTGTTGGGCTGTGTCGAGATGTGTCGGGCCATGGCATGCCATCCTGGGCTGGGCTGTGCCATGCCGAGCTGGAGTGCCATGCCGTGCCATGCTGAGCCACAGGGTGCCTGACTGCCGTGCCGTGCCGTGCCGTGCCGTGCCGTGCCAGGCCATGCAGCTGCTCCCAGCCATGCCGTTCCCTCCGCTGCCCCCCCCGCCCTTTAATCAGTAACGCAGCGGCGGCAGCTCCGAGCAGCCGTGTCCTTGTGTTTTATGTCATCCTTATCTCGCGCCCCGATAACCATCTCTACGTTCATAAAGGTCCCACCTCCACTGTGTCTTTCCGGTAATGAAATGGGGGAAAATGGGGGGAAATGTCACCTTTTTGATAGGATCAGCGGGAGTTCAGCCTGGGTTGGATGCTGGGGAGTAAAATTCTGAGACGGGCCAAGGGGGAGAGGTGGGCAGGGGTGGTGTGGAGGGGCTGCGGGGAGCCGTGGGCAGTGTGGTGTGGGCAGCACGGTGTGTAAAGAAACGCAGCTGGTGAGTGAAAATGGCTGAGTCCAGTCTGAAAATGGCTGTATTTTATATTCTTCCGAGGTGAGACACCACGCGTTACCAGGCCGCTCTCCAGGGCGCCCGGAGCCTCTTTGCAAACAGGCTGTGTACAATAGCACCCAGTTTCTCTACAGGTTTCCACTATGGATCCCAAAGGCTAACGATCCGTTTCTCTCCACACTGCCGTTGCCGCGCGTCTCTGCAGCTCACGGTATTTTCCAAGCTGCTTTTTGGCGCTAACCAAGTGGGTATAAAATGAAGCTCCCCCCACCCCAGCTACCCCTGCCGTTGTCAGCCTGTGGTGGAAAAGAAAAAAGAAAGGCAGGAGAAAAAGAAAGCCCTGGCGTGAGGTGCCTTTGTTCAGGGCAAGTTATGCGTGAAATCTTTTTGTCCTTCCTAAAGGAAGGCAAAAGTTGTGGTTGATTTGGGGAAATGAGAGGCGAGTGCAGCCCTCCGGAGGCGGAGGTGCCGCGGCGGGCAGGCGGGGAGGGGAGTGGGTGGGCAGACCCCGACGGGAGCCAGGTGCCGCAGATGTGCTGGAGTCCTTTTCCTTTTCCTTTTCCTTCTCTTCTCCTTCTCCTTCTCCTCCTTCCCCTTCCTTTTTCCCTTCCCCTTCCCCTTCCTTTTTCCCTTCCCCTTCCCCTTCCTTTTTCCCTTCCCCTTCCCCTTCCTTTTTCCCTTCCCCTTCCCCTTCCTTTTTCCCTTCCCCTTCCCCTTCCTTTTTCCCTTCCCCTTCCCCTTCCTTTTTCCCTTCCCCTTCCCCTTCCTTTTTCCCTTCCCCTTCCCCTTCCTTTTTCCCTTCCCCTTCCCCTTCCTTTTTCCCTTCCCCTTCCCCTTCCTTTTTCCCTTCCCCTTCCCCTTCCTTTTTCCCTTCCCCTTCCCCTTCCTTTTTCCCTTCCCCTTCCCCTTCCTTTTTCCCTTCCCCTTCCTCTTTCCCAGAAGAGCTGAGGTTGGAAGGTACCTCTGGAGACCGGGCACTCCAAGTCCTGCTCACGCCGTGTCACACGAGTGTGAGCTGGTGGCAGGACGTGACGTGCTTTTTTAGGTACTCTGCTCCATCGCCTCCTGCTGTTCCTGGGAACTACCAGTACTTTCTCACAGGGTGGGAACCATTACCCCCAAATTAAGATTAATCATACTTTGAATTTTAGCTCCGTAGGTTGGCAAATATCTTCCAACACGTTTCACAACTTAAATGAAATACAACTTTTTGTTGCACAAAAAATGAACTGCCCTGTTTTACTTGATTGTGTATTGATCCCCTTTCCTTTCCGGAAAGCCAGCTGCATTCGGCGCTCTCCGCAGGCACCGAGCCCCCTTTCTGTCGGTTGGGGGGTGCTTGGCTTTAGTGGGGTCAGTGCTGGTCGGCGTGACACGGGGTTCCCTGGGGTTCCCCACCCGGGTGGAGCTGCCGGAACGCGGCCGGGAGCAGGGCGGCTGTCTGTCTGCCGCAGCGGGGTGGCTGGGGGGCGCAGGGGGGTGTTTTGGAACGCTGGAAGGGGCGTTTGCCAGCGCCTTTGGGGGGCTGGGCTGTGCCAGTCATTTCGATCAATTATGCTCTCTTTAAGTTAACAGAGGAAAGATGAGAAATTGATTTTTTTTTTTTTTACCCTGACAAAATGATATTTTCAAAATTCAGGAGATAAGGCCTGACTTTGACCTTTTCTTTTTAAACCCGCGCCTGATTATCGCATTCCGTGATTATGTTATATTACACATGGTAGTGTCTAATTCTGGCATCTTGCCAAATTGATGTCAAAATCTTTCCAGTAATCAACTCACAAACGTATAAATATCAGCGCACAGCGCGGTTGTAACCGACACGGTGGGTACGTCGCGGCACGGTGCTGCTCGTGCGCCGCGTTGCCAGTCCTCTGCCCGCCGTGTCGGAGGCAGCGCGAGGGCAGAGCTCTGCCCTTCTGCCCCGAGGGACCCGCCGGCTTCGGCTCCCCAAGGACCCCTGTGCGACGGAGGATGCGCGGGTGTCCTTTGGCGCCCAGGCGAAGCCGTGTCACTGGCGGCAGGCACGGGCACGGCTGGCAGGAGCAGTGCCGGAGAGCCGGGGCAGCCGGTTGCGGCTTCCAGCCTAACGAGCTTTGGCTGCCCAGCGGGATGCGGCATTGCCTGCCTGCATGGCTGCCTTTGCCAGAGGCTTTCCCTCCGCTCTTGGGGGAGGGAGGAGGGAGGCTTCTTTGTTAGTTTTCCTCCTTCTCCCTGCCTGCAGCCAGGACTCCCCGAGCCGCTGCCGGGTGCCCTGGCTTCCCCTTCCCCACTGCGGTGCCCAGGGGCCAGCGGGACAGGATGGACCTGGATGCTGACCTAGCCTGGCCACATTTGCCCCGGGCTTTTCTGTTCAGCATCCTTCTTTTTTTGGCTGTGGCTCCCCTGGGTATTTGAATTTTCATTTCTCTCCTCTTTTGTTTACCAGGGGTTCGACTCTGCAGCTTCCTCCAGCACCCAGAGCCATTGCTGAGCGTGGGGAAGAGCCCTTCAGCGCCGCAAAACTGGCTGGCTGACCCAAACCGCCCGTAAAAGGGCACGTCCAGGGGTTCATCCCCTGCGCTCACAGCCCCACACACACCGCTCACGCTAGTGCAGGACGTGGCACAGGCATGGGTGAGCTTTCCCTTAAAATAGCTGGCACGAGCTGGCTGGGAGGGCACACATCATTTTCACCTGCTTTTAAACAAATATTGCAAGTGTTTTCTTTTGGTATTTTGAAATTGCTCTTGCAACTCCTTTCTTCTCTGCAGAGGGCAGAGGGGACAGCTCCAGCCCCCGGTGACGTCTTCCCAGCGACGGCAGTGCAGCTGGACACGGGCCCAGGGGGAAATTCAACCTGTTTTGGCCCCGGGTGTATCTGCTGCCCCGGGACTAAGTTTTGCTCATGAGAAGCAGAACCAACATTCCTTGTGATTTTCTCCTCCCAGGCAGGATTTCAGTTATTTAGATGTAAAAGACAAGTCGGACAATACGAGATGTTTTTCCCTGAGTTTTTCAGGGGGCGGTTTAGGGAGTAAAACATGTCTGAGAAAGCCGAATCCAGCTTTATCAGTGCAAACTGATAAACAGGAAAGAGGGCTCAGGGGTTACCTGGGGGAAGCGAAACGCTGGGGGGGCTGTTTGCCTCCACCGCCGGCACCCTCCGGCTCCAGCACCGGGGGGCAGAGGCTCTGGGGAGCCTTCCTCGGATTTCTGAGTGGGAAGATGAAGGAAAGGATTTTTCCTCTCCCATCACTACACCAGAAATTGGGTTATGGGGCAATAAATCCCAGCTGGAGTGATGCTTGCCGGGCTGCTCTTACTAGGGGTTCCCCGAGCAGCCGCCAGCCCCGGTGCCCCCTGTCCCCGGGTGTCCTTGCCAGGCAGAAGCAGTGGCTCCCAAGGATGGGGAGCACAATGCCCGTGGCACAGCGTGGGAAGCCAGGAGATGCCGGGGGGGGACGGGGAACGGGCAGCAGGCGCGTGGTTGACTGCGCGGGGGTTTCTGCTCCGCAACTCTCATGGGACAGCCCCAGCTGGGCGCACCCCGGCCCCCGCAGCGAGAGGGGCAGCGGGGCTGTCCCGGCGTGGCTGATGGCACACTTGGCTGGCGAGGGCCATGGTTAAAGATTAAAACTGGATCCAGTTTGCAATATTTATCTTGGGAGCAGGAGGGCCCCAGCTTGTTTGGTTTGTGGGAAGTGTTGGGAAAGAGTGACGCTGGTGTGGAGGGACCCGGCAGGGCTGGTCCCAGCGGGGCGCGGGGTCCCAACAGTCCCCGTGTGGCAAGCGGGGGTTTGGCGGTGCTGGCGATGCGGGCAGGACAGGCAGAGACCTGAGGCATGGGCTCACATCAGCAGAGAGCCCTGCGGTCAGGAGGCGGCTGCTCCCCTCCCACGCTTGCCTCTCAAATGGGGCCGGGGCACCTGCCTCTCTCCCGTGATTGTTTCAAGGATAAATAGATTAGATATATTAGATATTAGGGATGGGAACCGTGCAGGTAGCGTAGATAACGCTTTCTCATTTATATTGCACTAAATATTACCTCCTAAAACATTTTCAAAGATCAATAAGTGGTTGCCCAGACTATGAGCCCTACTCCGGAAACATCCACACCAGTGTACCGGGACGGCGAGCTCTCCAGTTTGTACAGAAGTGTGGGGTTTAGATACATTTTGGTGGCAAGAGTGGCTGATGCGCACAGGAGCGAAACCCGGTATTCGGGAGCTGACTTGCGCTGGTGCTGTGCCGGCCAGGCAAACCTCTCCAGAGCGATTTGCGCACTGGAACAAGCTGTCCCAGCCAGAGATGTCCTGAGCTGGGTTTGAACACCGGCCACATTCGGAGCAGAAATGTGCCAAGAAACAGGGCTTTGGCCAGCACGGGCAGGAGGGCTCAGTCAGCCCCATCCATGTGAGTTTTACCCCAATGTTACTCCTGCGTCGGCAGTCAGCTGTTCTATTTAAATCAGATCGAACACAGCAGTGTAACATGCGCTGTAGAATACTGGAACTGCATTAATTGAGAGGGAGCCAGATTATGTGACAGCTGATTTCTTCTTTTCGTGTATAGGATTTCACAAAGAGTTGCTGGAAGCAGCTTAGAATTTTTACATATTCTGGTTAGCAACTAAATTATCATTTTTTTACATAATTTTGGGGGTTGGTATCCCCAAAATATCCCCCAGCAACCATTGCTAGACAATAAGTGTTGACAATGTAGATGGATTTGGCAATTGTTTAGGCTTCAGGAGCAGTTAGAGGGCGAACCGGCACAGCTCCCGCCTGGCTGCTGTTTCCCAGAGAGCCCCACCGCTGCCGGGGCTTTGGTAAGTCTTAGAGGGAGGGGTGGGAGCCGGGAACCCCCTGCACTGCTCTCACTGGCACTGAATCGGCAGTAAAGAGGAGTTTGTAGATAGAGGGAGAATGTTCCCGTTACTGGCTATCCTCTTTTAATGGTGGGCAAATACCCACTATGAGAACTTAAAAATAAGGCAGCGGTTTCTGCAGCAGTACAAATCCTTAAATCGGTCAGTTTAAAATCTTAAAGCCCTTAACCCCATCAGCACTGCCTCTCAGGCTGCGCTCAAATAGGCGCTGAGATAGCGAGCGAGCCAGCCTGGCCATGGACGTCGGGGTGCGGTGCGGGCAGCACCGGGGCCACCCGTGGGGGTCCGTACGCCGGGCACGGGGCTGCGCGAAGCACACGCCGTGTCGACCGCGGAGCCTCTGTCACGGTGTCCTGAGAGGAACCAGCGGCGGGGCCTGGCACCAAAACCTCACCCCTCTCGCCACAGACTCCTCTTCGTCCAGCACCTACAATAAAACTTGGGCCGCCTGAAGCCGTGCTCATAATTTGCTAGGGCGGAGTGTCCGTGGCGCGCTTTCATACAGTTTGAGCACGTTTCCCACCACACAGCGTATCCTTTAAAATATGGAAGGTTTTTTCATCAAAATGACGATCTGGTGCTCAGCAGAGTGTGCCCACAGTGCGGCAGCCCTCCCGGCGCAGGCGCTTCGTTACTACCGACAGTAGGCAGTTCAGCAAGTAATAAGAAGGAAGAAGCGGACACAGCTGAGTTTTACAGACTCTCAATGCACAATAAAACATTTTATTTAAAAACAATGCATTCAATATTGTGTTTTGGCACGCGTCAATGTTGCAGGCACATTCACACCAAAGAATCACATTGCTGAGAGATCCCGAAGGAATCGTCGCGTTGTTCTCCACAAACGATGCTCACGACGAGGATGCGGTACTCCGCCACGAGAAGAGCCAGGGCCTCGCTCGCCCGCGTGCCCGCGTGCCGACAGGCACCACGGGGCCACAGCTGGTAGGGAACATGTCAGCCTGCCGGCCCCATCCCGGTCCTGCCGATGCCGCAGAGGCTCTCTGTGGCAGCGAGGCCGAACACGTGCTTCGCTTGCAACGTATTTCACACCGTCTGCGGCTTTGCCGTTCACCTGAGACTGTGCCCTGGCCCTTTATCAACATCAGCCATTTAAAAATAAATAATGCTTTTTGTATGGCCATTAAATAATGAATCCTTTATTACAATTATGGCATTTTTTTTTCTTTTTTTAAAATATTTATCTTTTTTTTTTATTGAAAACAACTCCATCAGGCATTGAACTGTGTAGCCATTAGAATAAAGACACATTCATTTACAGAAAACCTGCTTTTTTCTAAACAATCTGTCTTTGCAACCTCCCTTCACAGTTAGTTATATTTCACAAACGCTTGCTTTTTGGTATACTCCACAACTAAAACCGGTAGCCAAAAATGACTTTGTTTTAATGTATCTTGCTACCATTCACTGAAAAGATGCAAGCAACGAAAATACAAACCCAAAATGTATAAAAGAAGGTAACACACGTATTTCCACCCTTATGTACACCCCCTCTTCACGTCCCCCGCCGGCAGCCCGACCCCCCCGGCAGCGCCCACCGCGAGCCCCCGCTGATGGGCTCTGCAGCACGCAGCCCCTCGGCGCAGGGGACGGAGCGGGACACGGCCACCACTCGCCGCCGGCGGCCGCAGCGCGCAGGATGCTGTCCCGGCTCCCCATCGCGCCGGCCCCCTCCCTGGGAGCTGGTCAGAAGCGCTTCTCCCGAATTTGTAGACTAAAATGTTCTGTACTTACAAATATCGATCACATCGCATCACACACACGTTCGTTTAGCTGCGTTCGCTTGCCCAGACATTCGGTAATGATAGCGAGCGTTGTGCCCGAACCATCAGGAACTTGTTTAGGTCGACAGAGGCAGGAAGATTTTTGGGAAGGAAGAGTCTGGCCGTGGCGGTGCCCGACGGGGGCGGCAGCCGGCACCTCCAGCACTGCCTTCCTCCAGCCCAAAGGGACACCTGATTTTCTGCAAAACCAGAATTACCTTGGCCCTACGCCCGGCGCGGTGAGAAAAGGGCGCCGAGCCCAGACCGGTCAGGGCAAACGCTGGGGGGTGACCCCACTTTGCCGCTCTGGGCTGCGCCGTGCCCTTAACGCCAGGTCCGACCCGAAAACCAGCCTGAAAACGGGGGTCGGGGAAAGAGCCCGGTCTGACCCCCAGGCACCAGGGGGGCTTTCCCTGCCGGGGGCCGCAGAGCCCACCCGGGGCCGCTGCTGGTCCCACCAGTTCGCACAAGCCATCCTTCCCCTCCGGCCTCTCTATAAACGCAGAATTCAAAGAGCATCTAGGAAACCCGGCGAAAACAAAAGATGCACGTTTTAAGATGGTTCTCCACATTGCAAGAGCTCAGACAAAAAATATTGATACTAAGAAGCAATTTACTTTGGGCTGTATTGCGCCATTGATTTTGGGGCAGAACTCCCCATTAAAATCAATGATTCTGAAATGTTCAATGCGGTTCTGAAAAATCGATGGGGAGTTTTGCTTAAAAATCAATGATATAATATGGCGCTCTGTCAATAATTTTTCTGTATTCCCATTTCCGAATATTTGCAGTTGTTTTTGTGCTTCCTTCTCTGCACTCGGTGCCTCTTTGTGCCTCTGGAAAGTTCCATCTCTGCTGCCAGAGCCGTTCCCGGGGCCGACGGGGGGTCCCGTCCCTCTCCAGGGGCAGGAGGGGGCTGCAGAGCACCGGGGCTCCCCCAGAGACCCCCCAGCGGGGTCTGCTGCCTTCGGTCACAACGGGACCTCACCGCAATGGGGTGAACCTGAGAGACACTCCCTTTGCTTAAATTAAGCAAGATCAAATTAAGGTACTGTGCATTAATACACCTTTCTGTCACCATTCTCCCCACAATCTGGGGGCGCAGTGGGGCATCGCGGACCCCCCCGAGCACAGCCACGGGAAACAGGCTGGGGGTGAGAGCTGTGGGGAGAGCAGAAATTCCAGCTGTGGGCAATTTCCCCAAGTTTATTGCGATTGGGAAGGTAATTCCAATTTTAAAAAATAAATTATGAAAAATTAAAGAACTACCCAGAGAAGCTGTGGCTGCCCCATCCCTGGAGGTGTTCAAGGCCAGGTTGGACGGGGCTTGGAGCAACCTGGGCTGGTGGGAGGTGTCCCTGCCCAGGGCAGGGGGGTGGGACTGGATGGTCTTCAATGTCCCTTCCAACCTAAACCATCCTGTGATTCTATGATACCCTGGGGCCATTTAAGGTTTTGGTTTCAGCCTGTAATTTTTACATTTTATCTTCTCTCCCAGCTGCTCCAAAGCAGTAGCTTGAGCGGAGAGAAGATGTGTCCTACTCAGCAACAACCAACCGAGGCCCTCGGGCATGCAGGGGCTCCTGGGGGGAGGCAGCACCAGCTCCACACAAGCTGTGCCGCGCAGGTGCTGCAGCGACGCAAGCCCTCGCAGCGCCTTCCACACGGGGAAACCCCTTCTGCCACCAGCCCTGTCTTGGGGACGCTGGGGACAGGGTTGGGTGACAGCAGGTGGCCCATCCCGTATGGCTTCCCAGCACCTCTCACAGCGCGCCCGCGGCCAGTTTGCCTCCGGAGACCTTCCCATCCCAGTTTCGCAATGCAGTTACACGGTAGGTTCATCTGTTCCCGCTGCCCTCACCTCTGCCCGTGCCCATGCCCCGCCAGCCGTCCCGCTGCCGCCTGCGGAGGAGCTGCCGGGGGAGATGCGCGACCAACCATCGCGCCGCAGGCTGAGCATCCCCACTGCGAAACCGGCACACGGGGTGTGCAGATGGAAATACGCTTGTTCAGGCTAATGAGTGTTCACTTGCGACTACATCTAATTTAAAGCCGTTATGTGGTGTAAACGCTGTGCAGCAGATCTGCAGTGCAGTGTCCCGTGGGGAGCCAGCAGCCAAAAACTGTATAGAGCGCACTGGCCTCCACCTCCACGCCGATATAATGATAATCGCTCACATTTCTTTAATTTGCTCATTAAAAATGATCGCTCCCTGCATGAAATTGATAAAATGCCTCTAAATTAAAACACCCACATTAACCACAAGCCAAGAGGCGCCACTCAGGGTTTGGGGTGACCCTTGTCCCCCCGTGGGCTCTTTGCCGAGGCGGGTCCCGGCTGCTGGGCGCACCTTCACCACGCACCTCCGCGACCTGCAGAGCGATGCGCCCGCCTGAGCCAGCGTGCATCTGCTGTACAGCTCAACAGGAGGCGATACCCCAAACGATTAATCACACTACTTCATTAACGACTAGTGCGGAACTCCTCCTTCCCTGTGCAATTTCCCTTTGTCTGTTTTTGGGCAAAACCAACCCGTGTGCTCCAGCGCTTAGAGAAGGGCTCCCGCAGGTGTGGGTCGGCGCTGCCCGCCTGCTCCCGGCCCCACAGCGTCCCGCTGTCCAGCGGGTGCGATCCCGCAGCCCTCACCCCCGCAGGGGTCGGGGGCACTCGGTCCTTCCCCCGGGGACGCGGGTGGCTGCCAGCGCTGGGGACAGCCCGTCCTCGCGCTCTGCGGGGTCTGCGCCCAGCACGGCCGAGCTGCTCCCTGGCCCGGGCCCTCGCGCGCGACGACGACACAAAGAATACGTGATAATATCAAGAACAACTCATATGGCACCATATGGCATAAGACACCACCATCACTGCACAACTATGTCTTCATAATAACAGTTGCTAGAGGTCGTACTCTGCTGTAGGAGCGGTGATGAGCGCGGGACCGACACGACACGGAGCGCCGGAGCCCGGGAACGCTGAGCCAGGCTCGGGGGCCGGGCGGGAAGCGCTGCGGTTCCCTGCGGGAGCGGGTCTGCGCGCGCCGCGGCATGGGGGAGACCCCAGCCCCTCCGCAGCGCGCCCCAGCCCTCGACAGCCTTTGAAAAAGCAAAAGCCAGAAAATGCGGGATAATTCAAACGGGGAAGAGAGCCGCCAGCTCCTCCTCCAGCCGGGGCGCGGGGGAGAGGGATGGCACGGCGCCGGGGGCCCTGGAGCTGCGGTGCCGCGGAGGAGGGCACCAGGAGATGCTCCGGGCCGCTCGGGTTTGGTGTTGTACTCGAGATCTCCTTCCTCACCTCCTACGTCTGCCTGTAGGTAAAGAGGCTGAGAAAAATTAAAACGTGCCTTTTTAAAGTATGATTTTAGGTTGGATTTTGCATCTTTCAGTGTGTAGTCAGTTCTCAGTGTCATACAGAATAGTAGAAAAACGTTAAAATACTTGTAAGCGTACTTATTGTAATAAGAAACCCAGCTATTTTACAGGCTCCTTTATCCTGAGTCATAATGGCCAACACTGTCAAACCCTAAGAGGCCCTAAGGTTTGTCCTCTCCACAAACAGCCCGGTTTTCAGCGGCACCGAGGCAGCCGTGTCTTCCTGCGACCGCCTCGGACAGCTGTCGGTGACCGGAAAACGGGGGCACTCGTTCAGTTGTCTGACCGTGGATTTAGCGATGTGAACGGGGTAAATCTGATAACTATATTTCCTCTTCCCTGCGCTCCTGCCGCGCTCACTTCCCTTTAAAAACCATTTTTACAAATCCCGGTGCCTGGCAGCCACGGTCCCTGCCCAGCCAGCCGCGCTGCAGAGGCGGCGCCCGGGCACAGGGCAGGCTGGCCACCATGCCCCTCCGCGGGACCACCCCGGCCACCAGAGCCTCGCTGGCCACCCCCTCTGCCCCGTCACCATTAATTGGGCTAATGATGGCTATCGCCCTACAGACCCGGCATCGCTGGGCGATACACCCCGTCGCCACCGCGGGTTGGACGGCGTTTTGGGTGGGACATATGGAACGCAGTGAGCAGCTGCTCTGGCAGCTCCGCAAGGGGAGTCACCGCGGAGGGGTGACACCGCGGCGCCCGGACGGCTCCTTCCCCATAGCGCTGTGGGGTGCAGCCCGCGGCGGGGCCGTGCACACCGGGAGAGGGGAACGGGGAGCGCCGGTGGGCTCTGTGGGTGCAAAGGGACGGGCGGGAGCCCCTGTTCTCCCTGCTCAGGGGGATCGTCACCCCAAAGGACTCCCCATCGTTGGGGGTGCGGAGAGGAGGCACAGAGGTGCGCCCACGCTGGGGTTTGGGGCTCTTCTCACCCAACACATCCCCAGAGAAACCTAATTCCGTTTATGGTGGCGGTTTAACTTTAAAATGAAAAGACCAAATAGTACCACACAGATGGGAATGACCACGTTTCAGCCCGGCTAATTTGGACTCGGATTTGCCCCAAACTGAATTAAAACGCTGAAGTATTCTGAGAGCAATATAAACGCCTAGCTAAGGTACGAGCCGTATTGTGACCTTCTTCTTCACGTTATTCTTTAAAAAAATGTAAAATTCAGTAGATACGAAAATATGCAAGTGGTGGAAATCAGGATCCACACTGAAGAACTTGCAAGTGACAACGAACTGGAATTCAGAGTGGCTGTCTCAATCGGCCACGGCAATATATGTATGCTGAGCTATTGATAGCAACATATACAAGAGAAGCAAAACCTTTTAAAATTAGCATTTCTAATTCTAATCGGGAAGGGACAATAAAATTAAGAAATTTAGGGCATTTAGTGGAATGCTAAAATATGAAAATATCTTAAAACATACTTAGTAGCGTATCTATAAATGCAAAACATTTCAACTTTGCTGCTGCATGAGTAGCATCCACAGAATTTGATAAGTGCTTCTGCACTGCTAAATATGCTTAAACCCTTCGATGAGCAGTGACAAGGGTGACTAAAAAGCATCTTTATATTATGGAAAGTATTTTAGGGTGGGGTTTGTTTTTTTTTTTTTTTTAGAATTATATCTGAAGGATGTTTAATTCGGTTTTGGGCACTTTTTAGACAATCATTTGGCACTTCAAGATTTAGGTTCTTAGGCACAATGCGACAAGGTGAGTTTGGCCAGTCCTTCACCGTGCATCCTGTAGAGCAGCTGGAACTCTGCAGGCAGCTGGTGGGACTCCTGCCACTTGGTCGTGAACTTTGTTCCCTTCTTATCATAGTAGTGGTACGGGAGGTCCTCCCTCGTGTTGGGGTCGAACCCAAAGGGCCAGAATCCGTACAAGTGGATCTCTTCACATATGGCAGAAGCAAGGGTATACATGAGAATACCTGTGCTCAGCCGCTTGGGTGACAAGTGTTTGTTCTTCCAGTACCTGTGAAAAAAAAATAAAGGCAACTTAGTTTGGGGTGCGGGTAATGCCACAGGTTTGCTGTAAGCAGTGTCGGGTTCTGACTTGCTAGACAGCGCCCACCAGAGCAGGCGTGACTTGAAAAATAAATACAGTTGTGTTTGTACACAGAGAGAGGTATTTTGACACACTAAAAGCAAAGCAAAAATACGCACCTGTTAACGTGCTGCATTATATTTCCTGGCCAAGCCAGCTGGACCTTCAGTTGCCCCCTGTGCTCAACAAAGAAGTCAACCAGTGTTCTCGTGACTGTTGCTGACGTGTGGAAGAAAAAAGCAGGGATCCAAAGAATGGCCCCATCGAGCTTTTTCAAACTTAAAAAGAAGTTGTTGCGATCCTGAATGGTCAAAAGGTTGTTGTAATACTTTTCCAGGATGCTGGGGTTGAAGGTTGTAAGGTTGGTTTTCCTTCCAACGTCTTTCTGGAAAGCCTCAGTTGGAGCAAAATTGCAGCGAAAAACAAAATCAGATTTATCTATTTCTTGCCCGCACTGACTCCCGGTCAGGATCCCACTGTTTCCAACCACGGCGCAAATGTTGTAATGCTTGTTCAGGATCGGCGACACGTCGGGAAGCAGCGATCTGAAGTTATTGCTAATGGAGAAAACATACTTATGGCTGGAATAATCGTAATGCATCAGCTGTCCAATCCGAACACTATTCTTGGTCAAAGAAAAATTTTTTATTACGTCGACATGCTGAAGGATTTCTTGCCTAAAATAAAACAGAAAAAGAAAAGAAAACGTGGAGTTATATTTCCCCTCTTTCTGCAGTGAAGAGGTTTTCCTTCCAGCTAGACTACTTTATTTTTTTTTAATATAGTAAGGTAGCTTCCTGAGCAATGTGGCGCAATGGCTTTTAATTAATATAAATAGATGGAATTATGGAGCTGGCTGCTCACCTAGAGCTCTGCTTGGCTTTACTGGGTGGTGCCAACTGATGCCAGCTCAGGATGTCTCCGTGTCTCTGGGAACAGTGTCAGGATTAAAGTACGGGATTCCCTGCGTAAGTCTGTGGCGCGCAGCTAACAGCACAGCCCTCCCACAGCTCCCTTGCCGAGCGGTGGTGCGTGGCACAGGTCTGCTTGTGCGGTCCCACAGACCTGGTGGGTAAATCCACTGCTGGGGCTCGCCACATGCACCTCGCTCGTGGGACCGGCCCGCGGACCGTTGGTGATGGTGGGTACCGTGTTTGGCATGAGGTGTGTGAAGCAAACCCAAGCAGCTCAGGATATTCAGCTGAATTAACAGCAGCTGATTTTTAAATACATATTTTTTTTTGTGTTCTCATCAAGAAGCTTTGAATCAGAAAAACAAGTGACTGTCACTGTCTCCATTTATGTAAACATAATTCGTTAATGTCTTATTCGGGCAAGCACGCTGGCATTTTTACAAGGGTTATTAGAGATACTTACAAACCAAACAAAACCAACCCTGCTCAGGAATTTCCCTGGCAGGGCATAATATTAGAAAACCAATATCACTTTATTTGCTCATGTTTATGGAAAACAAACAACCTTTCTTCCAGCTCATGTCCTCCAATGTCTAAGCATTAATGGAGTCCCACTGGGTGTCCTAATTATCAGTTATGGCTAACGGACAAGCGCAAAGGCAGATCCTGAGGCATTAGCTAGAATCACCAGTGGGGTGGCACAGAGAGACTTATGAAGGGTGGGCTGGTGGTGCCAGGAATGAAGCACTACTGAGGGGAGGCCGCTGCCATGCCAGCTTGGGAGGTCCCCGGGAAAGGATGGGGCAGGCAAAGTGCCATGTCCTCTTGGTGGCCCACAGGTCCTTAGGGGCGGGCAGTGTTCATCGGCACTAGAAGGCCATTACTCGCCCCGCTGTGCCCACAGCAGTGCTGACCTGTGGCTGGGCAGTGACCAGAAGGGAAGAGAGAAGCCCAAGCCCTGCCTGCCAGCACCCAGGGGTGCAGCAGCCCCATCCCGACTCTGCCAGCTGCCTGGCCACAGAGCCGAGGGGCCTGGGCTCCCGCTCCTCAGGTGGGACGTGTGAGCCGAGTCTCTAAACCAGCTGGCATTTGTCAGGACAAAATTACAGTCCACGATGGTAGTAGCTATCTTAAATAGCTAAATGTTTTTCTTTTACATTTTTTTAATGTTTGTTAGTAAGTATATATATATAAAGTATATAAAGTATATAAAGTATATATTTACTGATATATATATATATAAAACTCAGTAAAGCCAGTGAATAAAAGAGGCTGGCCAGACACCACCGAGTTCACATCACAGTGAGAAAACTGAAAGCATCTTTTACTTCCCATTAAGTACGGAGCAGCTCTGAGGAAGCTGAAGGAACCGAGAAACCCTTTCCATTGCCACACAGCAGGGAAGTCAGTGCAACCTGCGAACAGCAGGCAGAAGGCAATGCTTAAAGAGAGCATCTCCAGTGGATCAGGGCTCAGAGGCCCCATGCGAACCCCTGGCTCTGCCCACCCCCTCAGCCGGAGCAGTGCTGGAAGGCAGAGCAGCACGGCACTTGCTCACAACTGCCATTAGCTGGGAAGTTTAGCTGGGCGTGTGTTGGCCTCCATGAACACAGCATTTCAAGGCTGTTACGGTCTGATTTGTTTCAAGTTTTAAAAACCCAGCCATTTATCTTGAAGTAATGACAATCTCACTTGCACCCCGGGAAACTGGGTCACGTTCTGTTTGGTAAAATAATGCGTGTTGCAGCCTGATGTCCTGCTCTGAAATAATCAATTCTTCCAAGATAGCTGTAACCATCTGGGGAATGCCTTTGTCTCTCACCCCTGGCAAATTACTCAGAGCTTAGAGTATTTAGCAGTCCCTGATTGTATTTTCTTAAATCCTGGGTGGCAGGGGACGCCTCTGGGAGGGTGAGAAGGGGAGGCGCGGGCGCAGCGCCTGGCCGCACGCTCACCTCTGGTGTGCGAACGCCGTCCGGTTGAAGGCCCACCTGGAGGGCTTCTCCTGCAGCTCCTGGCTCAGGGAGTTCGTGATGGGGACGAACGAGGGGTCCAGGAACTTCAGCGCAAACTGCGACCTGGAAACGAGCACACACACCCACGCGGACACACACACACACACAGACACAGACCCACGCAGACACACACACACACGCAGACACACACACACACACGCAGACACACACACAGACCCACGCAGACACACGGACACAGACAGACCCGCCGCCCGTTACTGGCCGTGCCCGACCCGCCCCCGCTGTCGAACGGCTTCAGCACCGCGGACAGCGCCGGCCGCGCCGCGCTCCACCGGGATGTACCGGGATGTGCCGGGATGTGCCGGGATATGCCGGGATGTGCCGGGATATACCGGGCTGTGCCGGGATGTACCGGGCTCCACCGGGCTGCACCGGGCTGTACCGGCCTCCACCAAGCTCTACCGAGCTATGCCGTGTTGTACTGGGCTCCACCGGGCTGTACCAGGCTGTGCCGGGCTGCACCGGGATGTACCGGGATATATCGGGCCGTACCGGGCCGTGCCAGGCCGTGCCGTGCCGGGCTTTACCGGGCTGCACCGGGCCGTACCGTGCCGGGCAGGGTGGTGTCAGGCTGCTCCCCACCTTTCAGCACCCCCGGGGCATTGCGGCCCGCCCCACCCCCCCCTCCTCCCGGTACCGCGGTCCGCCGGGGGGCCCTCCCGCTCCCCGCAGGCCCCGGGGGGTGCGGGGCACAGCCGGGGCTGGGCGCGGGGGGAGCCGCATCCCCGTTGCGGGCGAGGGCCGTGGCCGTGGGGCCCTCCCGGGCCCACCCGCCCAAGCCGGGGCTCTCCCCGGGAACAGCGCGGGCGGCAGCGGGGNTGGGATGGGATGGGGTGGGATGGGGTGGGAAGAGAAGGGATGGGATGGCGGCCCCCCGTCCCCGGGCCGCTCCGGGCCGCGCCGCGCCCTCACCTGAATCCCGCGTGGAACATGTACATGCGGGGCCCCCCCGGGCCGGCGGCGCGGGGCGCGCCGAAGATGTTGTCCTTCTTGAGCGAGACGTAGCTGATGAGGGAGAGGATGAGCAGCGCGATGCTCAGCATCACCAGCCCCAGCACGCTGGCCACCCGCACCATCTTGCAGCTCCTCATGCCGGGAGGCGGCCCCGCGGCTGGGCGTGGGCGGGGGGG
>VUYV01000375.1:0-25991 GCA_008711295.1 Anarhynchus alexandrinus | reverse complement strand
AGTGTGCCCCCCCCAACAATGGCAGCGTGCCCCCTAAGAGACCCAGTATCCCCCCAACAGCCCCAGTGTGCCCCCCAACAGCCCCAGGTTTCCTCCGCGGCAGCCCCGGGGTGTCGTCCCCAGCAGCACGGGGTACACGACCTGTCATCCCAAGTGTGCCCCCCGCAACATCCCCGGGGTACCCCTGACAACCCTGGGGTGCCCAGAGTGCCCTTCCCACCGCCTTGGGGGGCCCTGCAGTCACCCCCCAAAAGGCTGGGGGTGGCCCAGCCTGGCAGCCACGGTCACCCCCCAACATCCCAGTGCTGCAGTGACCCCCTGAGCCCCGTGGGTGCGTGTGGGGTCTGAGCATGGCTGCAAGCTGTGCTGCTGGCCGAGTTGTGGGGAGCCCCGGCTGCTCGGGACCCTCTGCCTTTGCTGGGGGACCAGCAGCTGGCTGGTGCACGATGTCCCCCTGCTCCCCAGCACAGGGCTGTGGGGCCGTGGCATTTTCTTGTGACACTATAGATCACCGTATGGCATGTACGGCACTGCGGGAGCTTACGCCACAGCCTGCACCTGGGCCAGGCAAAACCCGATGCTGGCGCAGAAGACCCCTTGTTCTTTAAAAGCCTGGCGTTGGGGGCACACTATCACCTAAAAGAACCCTACTGGTAATTAAACCGCCCCATAAATCACACAGCAAATTTCACGCGATGTCCAAGAGAGCCCGGCTTCTGTAATATGAGGGATGGCTCTTATGAACATGACTGCTGCGTGCTGCAGTACTTTCAGTGTTTCTTCAAGCTACCTTTTTTTGCCTTACAAAGCTCGCCCCCATAGACAGCTCTGCCTCTGAGCCCTGAGTTCATACAAGTGCCTTATAAATAATAAATACTGTCTTTGTAGCACCATCCTTGCTCTGGGCTATATCCTACAAGCTCTCCATGCATGAAGCTCTCTTTGAAGAGGAGGAACATGAGGACCTTGCCGGGTTGGGTTTTACGTCACAGCGTGGTTCTTCAGCCTTCAGTGGGAGTTCGGCCTGAGCACGGCCCGGAGGTCTATATCCCAGTCCTGTGGGATGCCTTGGGCTTCGGTGGAGAGAGAAAAGGATGGGAATGTAAGAAATAATGCTGTTTTGATACAGGAGATGATAGGTTTTTTACTTGACTCTTCACATGGTTTCTGTTGTTGTCCACCCAGGGCATGGTGTCCCCAGCTTCAACATGTCCACTCAGGTGTCCCTAGGCATACCATCCACAACTTTTCGCCTTTAGATATTTTGGAAATCATTTCTGTAATACTTAACATAGTCTTGTGTAGTGTCTGACCATGCGTGCTGGGGCTGGGTACAAACCCCAGGGTAGGACCCTACATCCCTCGTGTCAGATACCTTTCCACATTTCTAGCACTCCTCAGGCAGAAGAACTCCCAGCCCCTGGGTTTCGTACAAAGCTCCCAAGTGCCTCCATGACAGTTAATGAGAGAGAGCAGAGTATTGCCAAGGGGCTGCTGGACAAGGGGGGCTTTCCCCCTTCTGCGCCTGGCTCTGTGATGTCCTGGAGCACGCTGAATGTGTCACCCGGTGGTCGGGCACAGGCTGTGAGTGGATCAGAGGCTTTTTATCATGAGTGGGTGGGCAGCATGGGAAGGCCACCACGGTCCTGGGGGTGCAGGCAAAGCCCCTGGCAGCAGGGGCAGATGAACCCTGTCAGGAGACAGTGTCCAGGCAGGGCTTTGATGCTCAAGAGGGATGTGTTGGCAATGGCAGGACAGCAGGAGCAGCAGCAGTGCTCCAGTGTCACTGCTGTTGGGGACAGCTCAGCCAGAAGAGCGCGGAGCTGGAGGAAGGAGGTCAATGGCACACCATGGGTTTTGCACCCATTTTGGACCCATTTTGCCCCCTGAGCCTGCCCAATCTCCGTGCAAATGAGATCTGAGAGCACATTGGAAAGGTGCTTCGGCAAGAAATGTTTAAAAACCCTTCTGTGTGCCACAGCCGCTCTCCTTTTGACCCCGTTGTGAGCCCCAGCCCCGGCAGCGCCGTCCCCGGAGCCTGCGCACGCCAACAAGTTGCAGTGGAAACAAAGGCAGTTCTTGCTTCAGATTCTTCAGAGATAGCAATATGTCAGGAGCCCCTGGAGAGGCTGAAAGTAAATGAATCAGTGCTAGAAAGTGAAGGATATCATCCGCGCTGAATGGTGAAAAGGAGTCCTGAACAGTATCTTCATTGATTTTCCTGTAATTGACACAGAAGCTCGGCTCGCCGGAGGCTGCGGGCGAGAGGAGTGGGGAGGCCCAGGTAGAGCGCTCCCTGCCCCGCATCCTGGGAGCAGTTCTCCTCAATTAGGCGGCTTAGTTTTTGTGTGAGGCTTTGAAGGAGGCGGTGGGTTGGTAAGCCAGCGTTTTCCCTATTCACAGGGTGCTTTGCAAGCTGCGCTGGAGACAAGGGGCAGGGAGGACGTGTCCCCTGCCTTCGCGTCACCGGCTGCTCCCCACCGCCCGCGCAATCGCGGTGAAAGCCCCGGCGCGAAGGTTACACCGAGTCCTTGGCCGGTGATAAATACCCGTCCTGAAGCGAGCGTGTTTGCTAGAAAATACAGCAGTGGCACGCCATAGGAAATTTGTAGGNGCAGTTCTCCTCAATTAGGCGGCTTAGTTTTTGTGTGAGGCTTTGAAGGAGGCGGTGGGTTGGTAAGCCAGCGTTTTCCCTATTCACAGGGTGCTTTGCAAGCTGCGCTGGAGACAAGGGGCAGGGAGGACGTGTCCCCTGCCTTCGCGTCACCGGCCGCTCCCCACCGCCCACGCAACCGCGGTGAAAGCCCTGGCGCGCAGGTTACACCGAGTCCTTGGCCGGTGATAAATACCCGTCCTGAAGCGAGCGTGTTTGCTAGAAAATACAGCAGTGGCACGTGGTAGGAAATTTGTAGAAATTGCTGTTTAGATTAGGTTTGAGGCTCTCCAGGGAGGAATGTATGAGACCTGCAGCTGCGGTGCCCCAGCATGGGTGATGGACCCCGCTCCCCGGGGGCTCTATGGACACCCTGCCCCGCTGGCTGGCACCCGGGCAGCGGATTCTGAACAGAGATGTCACCACCAGCCCAGGGCAACTCGCAGTGAGGGGTGAGCTCCCTTTCCAGCAGCTCTGACGCAGGAGGTGCTGGATTTCCCCGCGGCCGATGCCTGCCCGGCAAGCGCTGGGTGCACTATTCCTCCAGACCTCTTTCAAGTCATGAAAAAATCAAATCTGCTGTGGCAAAACACAACCTGGCCACCGCTTCCCTCCCCGCGCCCGAAGGAGGAGAGCAGCCCGCGGGGCTGGCAGGGCGCAGACCTCCTGCGGCCATCCCGGCACCGCCGGCACCACGCCGGGGCTGCTTGCTGTAGCCAGACGTGGAGCCTGCGGTGGGAGCGGAGCGCAGGGCTTGGGGGATGGAGAGGGTCTGGCGGGACCGCGAGCGGCGTGAGCATGGTGTCCGGGGCGCTGGCAGGGAGCGGTGGGTGCTGGGCAGGGCGGGAGGACCAGCCTGGAGGCCCTCACCGGCCATCAGCCCGTTGCCGATAAGAAAGCAGCATCCAGCAGATGCATCTGGTGGGATTTTTACTGCCGCTAGAAAAGGCTGAAGAAGAGAAGAAACGTGTTTGAATCAGAGACAAAGATTCAACCAGCCGGAGCAGAGGAGAGGCGGCGTTTGAGCGGAGGAGGAACGCGGCACATCACATAAAAGAAACCGGGAGCATCGATTCGCTTTCAAGCCCGATGGAGGAAACACCCGTTGGGTCGGGTGTGCGCTTAGGAAAAGGCTCCCACTTTTTGACTTATTCATGGTAATGGGACATGATCTTTTTAACATTACAGGAAAGTTGTGCTTTGAAGATTTGCCCCCACTGAAATCAACCTTTTCCAGGCTGCCTTTGCCCTTTCCTTCCCTCCTTTGAAGCTGGTGTTTAGGGTTTCCAAGCATAAGGGGGTCTCGGCCTGACTGACTGCACCCAAAATAGTTTTAAAATCTCTTTAAAACCAGGTGCTCGTCAGCCTGCTGGTGTGTGAAGATCTATGAATTTATGAGCAGGAGCGTTCTCCCTCCTCAGCCGCGTTTAGCCGCCAAGGCTGCTGGCTTCCAGCGTCTCCGCTTGCACTGAAACCGCCTTCCCTGGGGAAGGCGGTGAGGAGAGAGCCACCTGCGGCTCCCGTCACGCCGCCCCGCTAACGAACCACCCGCTCCCCAGCTCTGAACGCAGCTGCAGCAGCCGACAGCGGCAGGAGCCCGCTGCAAACGGCGCGGCACAGGGGATGGCACCGCGGTGGGTGCTCGGGGCTTGGTCCTGGCTCGGGGGGGGACAGCCAGAGCCCGGCCTGGGGCTGTTGTGGCAGGAGGACCCAGCAGTGCACCCGAAATGGGGTGGGCATCCCACAGGCTTTGCCGCCTGTGCCTGGCAGGGGCATCGCACCAACCACGGGCCGTGACGGCAGAGAGGATGCCTGCAAAAATTGCTGTTTAGTGGCCATATAAGACCGAGAGCTGGACCGGACCCAGACTGGACCCCGGGGGGACCCTGGTGGGACTCAGGGGGGGACCCCGGCAGGACCCCGGCCGTCTCAGCACCAAGCCCCTGCGGTTTCCCTGAGTCACTCCCCTGAACGAAGGCCCCGAGGTTTCTGCTGATGCAGCGCCGGGGCAGCTAAATGCTTTGTTGAACGCCTGCCCGAGTGTGCCTAAGTGCTTTCAGCCCGGGTGGCTGCTGAACTGGGCTTCCTGGGACAATTATTTTGAACATAAGTACCCAAAGTCAGCTCGAGTCCTGTTCTAAGTGCTTAAGCTATTCTGTTTTAAAAATCTGGCACTGCGTCCTCAGACCTGCGGTCAGACCAGTCCCAGATATGTATTTATTTTAATTATATTTGCAAAAACGCTTGCTGGACATAAAGGGCACGCATCTCTCTCTGACTTCACTACGTACAGTATTTTCTTTCAGCCTTTGAGCTCTCCCTTTTCTGGCAGCCCCAGGAGCCCCTTGCCCATCCCCCGGACCCCCCGGCACGGGCTGGCCCACGCGTTTCTTGCGTCCCACTGGGAACGTGCGGGAGTTGAGCCCCAAGCCCCAGCGGGAAACAATGCCAAAACCCAGGAATAATGCTGGGGTGCCGACGGGGAGGGAGCGGTGTGCCTGCAGTCACCTCCTGCGCTCGCTGCCGCTATAAACGCAGGACCCGGGCTAGTTGAGAGGGGCTCCGCAAGCCTGGCAGCTGAGAGGGAAGAGAAAGGCTGCAGGCGTCGGCACCAGCGTGGTGGGCTCCATCCCTTCATCCCCACCTCCGGCTTTACGGCAGGGAGGGATGCTGGGCGGCGCGGGCGGGCGCACAGGGGGTCCCCGGGGGCTCAGGGGAACACGGAGACGACTGCCACGGGTCTGGGGAAATCGCCAGCTCCCAGATTGTTATTCACGCTTCACCTAGTTAAACCACCAGGAATTCCCTGAAGGCTTCAGGATATAAGCGAGTCATCTCTTTTAATAGTTTACTGTGCTTTAAGAAGATCCCACCAGCTGGTTTGTGGCACTGCGTTAGGAGTTTCCCATGCTCATTACTGCGATCCCTCCCAACGCAAACCAGAAAGACCCCAGAGCGAAGGGCGCCAGCGGTCCCACACCAGAGGCTCCTCTCTGGAGCGCAGCAAGAGGCAGTGAGCCCAGCCGTGTCCCCAGCCCCACTCCGCTGCTCGATGCACAGCGCTGCAGGGATGCACGGCACTGCAAGGATGCACAACACTGCAGGGATGCACAGCACTGCAGGGATGCATGGCACCGCAAAGATGCATGGCACTGCAGGGATGCATGGCACTGCAGGGATGTAGGGCCCTGCAGTGATGCATGGCACTGCAGGGATGCATGTTACTGCAGCAATACACAGTGCTGTGATGATGCAGGGCACTGCAGGGATGCACAGCACTGAAGCAGTGCACAGCACTGCTGCTCACCCGAGCTGCCACTGCAGATGTTGTCCTCTGCCCCCCGTGCAAACCCCCGTGGCTGGCACATGGCCGTGGCCCTCGGGACGCGTCCGACTGTCTGCGCCGGCCTGACCTCCCCAAGGACAAACAGCCCTACTATGGAAAATACTAATGAAAGGGCCAAAGCTGGGAAGAGTCCGGGAGCGATTAGTGGTGTGCATGCAGCTGAGCTTCCTGCAGATTACGGGTATTTAGACCTAATCCTCTGCATTGAAAAAAATCCCAAATCTCTTCATTTTTTTATGGAGTGATTATCATAGACTCCGGAATGATTGTGTAAAAATTAATCCCGGGGGATGAGCTCGGTTTTGGAGCTGCAGTGTGGTGCTTGCCAGACATATAAGAAGGTGGTAAACAAACCTTTCCCAGGGCGAGGGAGTTAAGCCCCGGCCGCGCTGCCTTGGTTTCCAGCCGCTGGGGGGGTTTGTCTGGCGGCTTCAGGCGGGTGCAGGAGCAGCGGTTTCGGGGGGGGTGTGGGTTGGGGGTGCCCCACAGCCCCGGGTCTCCAGAGGGCTTTCCCCGGGGGCTGCGCTGGAGGCGGGTGGGGGGCTGCAGGGTGGGCAGGGGGCTTTGATGGAAAAGAGCCCCGTTGCCGGTGGGGACAGCGCAGGGCACCCCGGCGCTCTTGTGCTGAATGCAGTATTGATGGGGACACAAGCGAGATGGGCTGATGACACTGTCTGGGGGCCCTCGTCCCCTCCCACAGACCTTCACCTTTACTTACGGGAAACATCCCAGACGGGACTCCGGCCTCGTCGGCACCGCCAGAGGAGACTCCGGGCTGCTGGTGTCCCCCAGGCACCGCTCAGCCACCGCGGGCATCGCCGCCCCTTCGGCCGCTCTCCAGGCCGAGCTGTGTGGTCATCCTCAGGGCTCTGGTTCAAGAAGGTGCTTAAGCCCCGCATTAGGGGCGCGCGCCGTCCTGCTGCCAAGTGTGATGGATCTGTAACTATTCTGAAGCGATCCATGAATATTGCATGCGGATCCACTTATTGGAGCCTCGGCTGCACGGCTGCCCGGGTCCGCTTTAATAGGCGGCTGTCAGGAAATGCGAGCAAAAGGGAGGAATAGTTGGAGATAAGCCCTTTTGCTGCCAGCGGCGGAGGGCTCGGGGAAGGAGGGACCGGCGGTCACCCCTTGTGCTGAGCCCGGGGGGACCCTGGCAGGCACGGGCGCTCTCGGCGGCTTTAAACCCATTTTTCCCCCAGCTGTTTGACTCCTGGTGTTAAAGCAAACGGCACACGGGGCTGGGATGGCGCCCGCCGGCAGCCCCCTGGGCAGGAGCGGGGGGCCGGGGACCCCCAGCACGGTCCTGCCGGAGCCGTGGCACAGCCTGGGTGGGGGCGAGGAGGGACGGAGGGTGCCCAGCTCCAGGGGCTGAGTGTCCGACAGCGTGGGGGGACAGGGAGGAAGGAAAGGTGGCGGTGACCTGAGCGTCTCACTGCGAACTTCTGCAGTCGTTTTTAATCCCCAAAAGCAAAGCCAGGAGGCCCGGCACCGGCCGGCGCGCTGGCGGAGCCGCTGGTGGCTCCCACAGCGGCAGGGCTTCATCTGAGCATCCTGGTTCAGGTGGGTCCGGGCAGCTGGAGGGGAACCGGCAAGATTTGAACTGCCCATGGCAAAGCCCCTCCGAGGGGCGCGTGTGTGTGTGTGCGTGTGTGTGTGTGTGTGTGTGCAGCAATTTACCCAGTGACATTTAGTGAGATGTTGGAGATTATGCCTTGGTTTAATTTTACGCATTAATCAATACGAGAGGGAACATTTTATTTTTACGTAGATGGGCACCGTCCCTCTCCTATTTACACCGTGTGGCACCATTGATTTCATTAGGATCCACCACACAGGAATAAGAGCGGAGCTTGGCCCCCTTAATTAAGACGACTGTTGCTAGAGGCAGAATGATGGAAAATAATTAACCCTGTAAAAAACACATGATGCTGAGAAGAAGAAATACATAATTTAGGAATCTGGAGGCCGTTATGCAATATTAATTGCAGACAGCATGTCTGAACAGCACGACATACCGAGAGTCGTGCCGCACGTCACCAAGCTGCTGAAGAAGGCTGATTTTGCCCTTGACGATAAACGAAGAGCCCAAAAGATGCATGTCTAGAGTAAACGGCCACCACAGGGGGTGGGGGGTCCGCCTGCATTTGGGGGGGAGCCGGGGTCTGCACAGCTCTGCCACGGCTGTGCCGGCCAGGAGAGCCCACTGCCCCGCGGCACAGGGAGCTTGTCTCTCCCCTCCTGGATCTCTGCTGGGCAGGGACAGATACGCTGCCTCTGCTGGTGGAGGCTCAACCAATTTCATTAATGAAAGTTCTAATTGTGCTAAGGGAGCTTTGACCTCCTAGGAGGACCCTTGCCCTTCTTTGCAAAGAAAATTGGATTATTCCTACTAGTGCTGATTGTCAGTGCCTTCTTTGCTGCTAAAATATTCTCTCTACTTCCTAATCAAATGACTTAAAAGGCCAAACATGGAACTTTCAACAGCAATAACAAATACGCCTATTTATTTAAACAGGCACAAGAAATAGTAATTCAATAGGCAATTTCTAGAGAAGGCTATAAATGAATGCAAACAGAAGGTCCACTTGTGTCTGATGATGCTTTAAGGGCTGGATACCGGATTTAAAAGCTCCTTCAGTGCTTTCTTTTTAACACAAAAGCATTGCTTAGGAACCAGAGAAATGCCTTTGAGATTGGGATTGTTTGTCACACCAGGGATGGGGCTAACAGCAGCGAGCAGTCAGATAATTTCAGGAGGAAGACATTAGTATGGTCGCATGGCAGACAGCACCCGGAGCGTAGACACGCTTGTGCATGGTATAGAGCAGCAGCGAACGAGCCCTGGGGGGGTCTGGGTGCCCTGGGGGGGCTGTGGCAAAGGCAGGGCTGCAGCAGCGGGGCAGGGAGGGCTCCTGTCCCCTCTCCCGTGGCTGTGGGTGCAGCACCCGCATCCCGCCAGCTCCAGCAGTGAACGCTTGTACCCGCAGAGAAGGGCATCGCGGCAGCACGGGGGCTATAGGGAGCACGGGGGCTATGGGGAGCACCGGGGCTGTGGGGAGCACGGGAACCACAGGGGTCCCCTCCCTCCCTCTGCCGATCTTTTCGCGCGGGCTCACGCAGGGGCTTCGTGCGTCCCGTGCGTACCTAATCTATAAAGGCAAACTATGTCACTGCCACGCTGCCTAATCACTTGGCCTGGGCGTTATTTCACCATCGATGAAACTTTTTTATCACGTTGGCTCCAATGTTTTACACTCAAAGGCAGCTCCATAATTGTGGGAGGGAAAGATATTGGTGAAAAATCAATTAATGCTCATTTCCTGTATCATTGTCATTAATGGCAAAACTGATAAGGACCATCTTCTTGGTTAATTGTTGGGAGGTAAAAATGGTAACACAGGAATCTTGGCTCCCTTTTTCCTCCTGCTTACAGAGACAAGGTTGAGGGTGTGACTAACACAGGAGTGCAGAGGTAGATAAACCAACAAGGAAATCCTCAGATTGACTTAAAATCTCCCCACTGTTAAGTCGTGGGCTTCAGGGGCTGAGTCGAGACCGTTGAACCATTTAATCTGATGAAACTCTGTACTCCTCCGCTGCCTTACGCACTTCAAGTCGAGAGAAAAACATGTTGCCTTTTATGTAAATCTCAGCTTCTGAAGCCAGCCCCAGCCTGGAGTTCCCCAGACTGATGTTTTGCTGGCGCACCAGAAGAAGACATCCGCCAGGAGAAGGGTGCTCCTTCAAGGTCATCATCCTTTGTCCCCACTGCAGTACCAGGCACAAGGTTGGTTGGACCCAGAGCAGTGCGTGAGGAGGACCTATGAGATATACAGTCATGTTGAAAATATGTCAGCTGTTATTTGTGATAATGAAAACATGATACCAAAATTGTTAAACAAACCTTGTCTTAGAGCTTTCCTCTGCCAAGTCCTGCTGGTGCTGGCGGTCCCGCCGGGCAGCAGCTCGGAGGCAGCCGTGGTGTCCCGGGCGGCCAACGCACTGGGGCCGTCCGGGCGCTGTAGAGCGAGGGGATTTTGAACTTGCCAGCACCAGAGGTGCCGCGCTGGTCTTTGATGGGGCAACGGGCACTTCCGTGGGCTCCTGGGCGGCTGCTGTGATTGTTCCCTACCTTTTTGTTTACATTTATGAATAACAGGCCAAACTTCAACCCGATAGAGACGTGTGCGTGCCATTAAAAAGTTACCTATTATTATCCATGACTTTTAACAAATTATTTATGGTAGTTTTATAGCACGGGTAAGTGCAAAGGTGCAATAAGGTAGGCGCTTGGGGTTTGAGCGTTGGTGAGCCATTGCAAGGCTGATGGTCAGGGGGACTTTGGAGCCAAGGCCGGCGCTGCCTCAGCTGCCGCTAGTCCCGAGGCAATGCCTTTAGACCTGAGCCCTCGTTTCCAAAATGTGGATGGGTTCCCGTGTACCCGGAGGACGCCATCCCTCACCTGGTACATGGTGAGCAGTGCCAGCTCAGGTGTTGGTGAGCAGAGTCGATGCTCCGTGGGATGCTGGTGAGACCCGCGGCTCCTCCACGGAGGGGACCTGGTGCTGTCCTGCTGCACACGGGATGCGCAACACGGCACCAGGCAGGGATGTGGTGATGGCGTGGCTCAGCCTCGTCGGGGCTGCACCACTGGAAGAGGCACAGCTGTGCCGGGCACCCGGGCGCTGTGCCGAGCCCCCACCGACAGCCCCCCGGCAGAGCCCCACGGTCCCCGTTGGGCAGCACACGCTTCCTCTGTCCTACAGCCTCCTTTTCTTCAACACTAAATCAAGGAATTATTTCCTAAATGACTGTAATTTTATTTTCTAGCCCTAGCTAATGAGCTCTTTGTGTAATGAATCATAAATTACTTAGAGCAAGATCTTTCTTTTACTTAGAATGGGTAAAAAATAGGTGGCGTCTCCGGCCTGCGCCCGCCGTGCCCACACGGTAGCGGATTTTTCCAGCTGAAGCTCAGATACGCGCGAGCCCTAATTTTGCAGATAAACAGCTTCTATTTCATTAAATGAGCTCTGCACAGAATGTTTGTCTTAGTTATTTCCAGAAAATTAATTCATAGAGTTTAATCTGTTTAGCATCTGATTAATGGGATTTTTAATCACCCATAATAATGATAATAAAAGGCTTAAAGTAATAACCGAGGAAAAGGTGTGTATTTGTCTTTGCTATTCCCATTGTCCTGACAGTCATCAGTGCCGCACAATAACTCATGATATTTGGCATTGTTTCTTTCGGATCTATTGATCAGATGGAAAAAACAGACCTTGTTTGAATCTGATTCATTTAACCATTTTTGTAAAATTACCTATTATCAGGAGAGGTAGTTTCGAAGCCAGCATTTCAGCCTCCGTGAGTCAAGACACATCTGTACCGTTCACTCCTGTGACACAAATACCATTAAGCCCATGTCTCCGATAATTAAATGCCTGCTGCATGACACCTAAAATCATATTTGTTGTCAGATGTGGCACAGGGTACAATAGTGATATATTATAGCATAAATTTAGCGTAAGAGTAACCACGCTACGGCAAAGACATTTGCCTTTAGAACGTTACGCTGACGTGTATTTGACTTTTATTTTGGTAACTCTCTAAGAAGTGTGTGTCCCGCGCAATGCCAGAGCACCCTGGGCTGGGGGGAGGTGTCCCTGCACAGGGCAGGGCGGTGGGACTGGGTGGTCTTTAAGGTCCCTTCCAACCCAAACCATTCTATGATTCTATGTGTGTGTAAATACGATGCAGGAATGTCACTGAAATGCAGAAGTAATGGGAAGACGGGAAAGGCAGAGCGGCTGCGGCCGCGGGCTGGGTTGGTGGCAGCCCCACGGCACACAAGCTCGCAACCTGCTGTCATGGCTGGGACAGCCTTCGCCTTCTCGAGCGGAGAAACAGCGGGTTTTTTGTCCATCAGAGACCTGAAGCCGTGTATTTTTGGCTCTGGCAGGGTGAGCGGGAGGTCAGGGTGCGAGCGCAGCCTGCTGCGCTTTCCGGGCAGCAATCAATACTGGCGGCCAGCCGCACGCGCTGCGCGGGGAGGCACACGGGCAGGCATGTGCTAAGAGTGGCGAAAGGCATCCTCTGCCTCTCCCCGGGCTCCTTCCCTCTCCCCGTCTGAAATTGGAAAGAAATGGATCGATTTTTTACTCTTTTCGGGGTGAGGGGAAATTGCAGAATGAAGATGACTTGAAAGAATGAGATGGATGGGAGTAACTGGAGCTCATCCTCCACGGGGGAGAAAAATGCAGCGCAAATGACGGTGTTAGCCATCCATCCTTCCGTCAGGGGTTTATATGGAGGTCCATCACGGGAGGACCCGAGCGTGGGATGAGCGTGGGCTCTGCTAGCGCAGGTGCCTGTGCGACCTTAATAAACCATCGCCAGCAAATATTCACAAATGGTGAGAAATGCAAAATCCGCGCGGGGTTGTCCGGGGCAGTGGGCTGACAGTTCCCGGTCCCCTGGCTCTCCCCCGAAGCGCCGGTGCCGGTGGCCAGGCTGTCACCCCAGCATCGAGGGGACAGGGACGGGGTTTTGTAAGGACTTGTTCCGGGGGGACAGAGCCACTGAGCACACCGGGGGCCACTGCAACCCCACGCCAAGTCACTCTCCGCCGTTCAGCCCCAGGCTGGGGAGGGGAGTGAGAAGAGCCACAGAGAGCCAGGGGAGGGCACTGGCCATCCCTGCCACGCGCCCTGCCGGCCCGACCGCCGTGCCAGCAGCGGTTCCTATAAATATCCCCAGTCAAACACAACCGTCATTTTTGCTCCGCTGAGCCAGGAGGGCGATGCGGCTGGGGACACGGTGGGACACCCCACTCCGTGCAGGCCAGGGGGTGCTGCAGGAGCCGGAGGGTTTCCACCGGCGGGCGCAGACCTTGGGTGGGCACGCGGCAGGCTGGCAGCCCGGCTTCGCTGCTCCCGGTAGCGCGGCGGGTCCTCGCAGGCACTGCACCCTGCTGGGGGGGCCCTGGGGTCCATGTGCCCACCGGGAAGAAGGACGAGGTGTCCCAGCTGGGCTGCAGTGAGACTTCTCCAACCACCAACACCGGCGCCTGCGTCCTTCTCCAGCAGAAGAGGCAACAGCCCAGGCGGCGCCACCAGGTCCGGGGGATGTGCAGCGCCTCCCAAATGCACTTTTCCCTCTTTTTTTTTCCATTGGAATTCCCTTTTGCCCACTGGAGACAGGACGGAGGTGCTCCCGGCTAGTTCCACAGATGGCTGTCTCCCAGCAGAGGCTGGTTAGGAAATCCATTGCCACTTTCACTGTCTGGACTTCGAGCATCTTCGAGGGGGACTGCGGGGGGCAGGGGGGTCCCTGGTGGGAGCATGTCCCCAAGGGGTCCCCGTGGCTCCCAGGGCTGTCTCCCATTGCCGCTTCCGCGGCTCCTGCTGAACAGAGGGACGAGCCCTCCCTCGCAGGGCAGTTATAAATTCCCAGCTTAGCAGGTTTCAAGCTGATTGCCTTTCCTCACGGTGTCTCTCTGTAAATGAGGCTTTTCACAGATGACGGATAGAGCTGCTCCTCCGGCGCATAAATCCTCCCCAGCCCAAAGTGCCGCCGCAACCTGTTTAACAGCCTGGCTTCCCAGCCAGCCCAGAGTTCAACTCCTCCGCGTGACACAGTGACGGCAATTCCTCATCAATTAGCCCTGTCCGCACCCCTGGGCCTCCCCGCCGTGGCCGCTGCTCCGGGAGCCGCTCCGGTTTGAGCCGGGTGCTACCCCAGCTCCCGAATAACTCTCCTCCCATGGGTTACCCATCTCTTGCGCCGGCCAGTCCGGTGCCAACCTCCGCCAAGGGACAGGAGTCCCTTCATCCCTGCAGGCTGAAAAGTGGTTTTCCCCTTCTCTGTCAGGTTCTCCAGGAGAGCTGCCTCCTCCTCTTCCTCTCTCCCCTGGCAGGCTGTCAGGCGTTCATCCCTGTTTATCGGTTTATCCCTCTTGCTGACCTCTGGAGAAGACGGCACTGGGGGGTGACAGCACATCCCCGGGATGTCGGGGTGGAGCGGATGGGCGCACACCCCGCTACCGGCACCATGGAACAGCCGCTGAAGCCTCCCCGCTGCAATTAGTCCTGGGGGCCACCTACCCCAGTAGCCACCTCCCGTGCAGCACCAAACCCCTCCGTCACTGCCACGTAGTTTCTCCAGCCTCTGGCTCCGCCGTGCTCCCTTGCCACGGGGCTGCAGGGATGGGGACGCCCCAGACCCCGACTCTCCGGCTTCCCGCAGCATCCATGTATTGTGAAAGGAATCCCTGTCCCCTACCGCCACCTCCGCTCCTCCGTCCTCCCCAGCGCCTCTGGTTTTAATGCCTTCAGCAACACCTGTGGCTTCGGGGGGCTCAGGGGCTGATGACCGCCAGCCCTGCTCCTCTCCTTCGTAGCCTGAGCAGGACAGTAAGCTCAGCGTTTCTTCACATTATAGTTTACTGCTGTAATTTAGACAAGTTTCATCTTTTGTGTATTGTTTGAGCACCTTTCGCCCAGAGGATCTCAGGGTAGATTTAGTCTCAAGGCCCATTTTTGCCGACTTTCGCAGGGCTTTCCCCATGCTATCGCCTTCGTTAGTTATCTCCTGTTGGCGCACACAGATGTTCCCTGGGGTTTCAAGCCCAACAGCTGGAGGAGGAACCTCCAGTTTAAGCACCGAGGTGGCCTCGTCCAGCACAGGTACAGCCCATGCGGGGTGGCCTATGGGCACATGTCACCTGTCGGTGTGTGGCCAGCCTTGCGTGGGGGCACGGCGAGGGGTCTGTGCCGCCAGACGCCGAGGCGGGCGCGTGTCCCGGGAGCCGCGGGTGCTGCGGGAGGGACCACGCTTCGCCCGCCCGCAGACACCCTCTCCTGTGGGACCGGACTCGGGGTGGGCGCCTGCAGCGCGCCGGCTGCTTTACCGGCCAAACCCCGGTGATTTTTATCCTGCTCTACGAGACGCATCAAGCCCGATAAGACTGGTGTATAAAAGCTTCGCAATTGTTTTACAGCAGAAAAGTGGAGTGATTCCACTTTGTCTGTGCAAACCAAGCCCCTTCCCTTGGCCAGGGCCGTGGGGCGGCGGAGCTGAACCCCACGAGGCGCAGGGCCGGGGGGCTGCGGGGGGCTCTCCCCATGTGTCGCTCAATATGGCATGCATTTATTTACCTGGCAGGGTGAATTTGCACGTAAAATCTTGGGGCCTCCTTTAAGAGCGGTCAAGAGCTGCTCGGGGAGCCCTGGCAGAGCTGCAGGGGGGTCTGCGTGTGCCGAGACCCCCGGAGCACGGCCGGGGAGGGCGGGCGGCAGGAGCGCAGCTGCGGCGCAGGGATGCTGCGCGTGCTGCGGCGCTGTGGTGGACCTGCGACAGCGATGATGGGCAGTGCCCAGTCTGCAGGCGATGTCAATTGCTGTAGTTTACCTGGAATCGATACGGCTATGCCGATTTACACCCAGGAGAGCGCTGCCAAACACGCTAGGTGAGAAGGCACCACGTAACATCCTCTTACCCCGTAAACACAAAGCCCAGCCCGGTGCCGAGCCCCTTCTCTGCCGGTGCAGACTGGGTGTGATGCTACCCAGGCGCGATTTGGAGGAGTCAATTTTGCCTGTGATTGGGCATACTTCCCTCTGCAGGACCGTGCCACACGCGAAGGTTGCAATGGGAGGCAAACACTTAGGAAATAACGTCCGTTTTCAAAGGCAAGCTGGCCGGGAACCTGTCTGAGAGCGAGCCCGCGTTCCTGCCGAGGCGGGAGACACAGCCCGGTGCTCATTGCTCCGCTCCCAGATGAACAGTAAGTCTCTGGAACAGTACTTACAGCCTGTAATAATATTACTGCTCGGTCTGCTACATGGTCCCTCAGTCATTTTTTCAATTAAAAAAGGACCAATGCTCTATTAACCTTTTGCCTGCTACTCCATTCTTCATACAGCCGCTGGCCTGAGATTGCGAGCCATGTATTAAAAAAGGCATATATTACTGTAAACCATCTCCAAGTTTTCTGTCATTAGAAAGATGAAGTATCATTTTTTCATTTAAAAATATGAGACAGTTTATCAAATTCACAACCTCTGAACTGGCGGTGAAATCTCTTTGTTACCCGTGCGGCAGCAGGCAGCGGGTGCGCGCTGGGGGGTGCCCGCGGGATGCTGGGGCCGGCCGTGGGGCTAGCACTCCTGGCCGGGGGCTAGTGATGCTCCCGACAGCCTTTCCCACAGGGATGGGCGCATTCTGCCTACAAATTCCTTTGGTGGGAATTATCGGCGGCTCGAGTGAATAATATAAACGCACACATCTATTTGGAGCACGCTGGCGTGTGGATCCCGGGGAGGGTGGCAGTGAGGGACCGCTGTCCCTGGCCGTCCCACGGCAGCGGCAGCGTGCCCAACCTGCCCCTTCCCACCAGCCCTTCCTCGCGCCCCCCTGCCTCAGTCACTCTATTTCCCTCATGCTTTGACGAGGGTTTTACGGGGCAGAGATTGGCACACAGACCTTGGGGACAGTGCCGCTGTCCCCCGGGGCTGTGGCAGTGGCAGCGGGACCCCGACATCCCATCCTCTCCGCCATGGGCAAGCACAGCCGAGCCCCCACCCTCGCCGGGCCGCGAAGCACACCGGTTTTAATTTTGTTTCAAGGTTGATTTGTTGCTTTTATTCCTTTTCTCAAGGCACCGGCTACCGGCTGTAACTACAGAGACCCGTTAGACAACCGCTCGTATATAACAGTCCCAAATCCAACCTGGCTGATATATCATCCCTCTGAACCAGCACAGGGCAGCCGCAGGGCAGTCTCCTCCCCAGCGCCGGGGAACGGCTGCCGGCTGCTCCCAAAGCCACGGCTTTCCTTGTGCCGTGCTCTCCGGACCCCGCTGGCTGTCCCACCGGGACGTCCCTGCCTGGGGACAGTGCTGCCATCCCTACAGGGTGGCGGGAGCTTAGATCTTGCTGTCACAACGTCCTAAAAAATACGCAGCTGATTGCTTGAACTGATCACTAATTTTGCAGAAAACACAGAACCTGTGCACACAGGTGGCACACAGATCACACCGGAGTTTCTGCTTGGCAATTTATAAGCCAATGTATAAGCATTTTATATAAGTGCATAAGTTTTGTACACTTACCACGAGGCTGTGTTTCAGTTCTTTTGTACATTCCGTGGCATCCGCAGTAAAGTATACAAATTAACGGCAAAACTTCGGAGACTTTTCGCTCTATTGACACAGAGAACGTATAATGGTCTGAATTCCTGATCTGGGCTTTTTCTGTTTTCACTCTGTTTTGGGGCCTCTCCTTTCTGTTGCCATATATTTGTGCTGGCCTCCTCCCCGCTGACTTTGCGGTGCGAAGCCCTCACCCCGTTTTCCCCAGGTCCCTTGGCCGGCGTGGGGCCGTGCCGGGGGGCTGCGCCTTGCCGGGAGCAGGCAGACCCTTCCTCGCTCCCCTGATTCCCAGGTAATTCCTGGGTCCGTCCCGTGCACTGCCCCACAGCCGGGACCTGGTGTTCATTTCTCTCCCCTCTTTACCCCAAAGTTGAGCATTTAAGGTAACACGTCGCTCCCTCTGTTTCACCGCCCCCCCTTCTCTCAAGCCCTCTGTTGGGGCTCTGCTGGCCGCCCCAGAGCCCCAGGGTACGGTGGCACCTCCACGGGGTCTCTGCTTACCTCCGCATGTGTCCCCCCAACCCTGACCCGCCTTTGACAGCAAATAAACCAGAAGTATTTGTGCACCCGAAGAGCAAGCCGCCGACCGGCTCCTTGTTACCAGAGTCTGCTCTTCAGTAAGCGTGTACGAGCGAGACCCGGACGCTCCGGTTCGATTTCCAGGATCCACAAATAACGGTGCGCAGTACATTGTTTGCTAGAAATTACCCGAAGCTCAGCCCTTCTGAGATCGCTCTGCTGTACAGAAAAGAGACCCTGTTGCAATCAATAGGTTTTCCATGGTCTCCGACTGTCCACTGGCCATTATTTTGCTGGTTGTATTTTGCTTATCATCCCAGCTGCATCAATATAAGCATTCCAACTGTTTCTGGTTTAATTGTAGCAGCCGTGATCAGGGTGAGATTATTTTTTTTTAAGCTCTAACCCTTTCGCTGGCAAGGTTACGGGTCCTTCATCTGGAGAGGAGGAGGCAGCGGAAGGCAGAGAGAGAGGAACGCTCTCCCTGAGCTTTGTCCTGGCTCACAGCGGTTCCTTGTTCCTGGAAGCACCGTCCTCCTCCTGCCACCGCGGCTCCGCGCAGCCCGGGGCTCCCTCTCGCCGTGCCCGCCGTGATTCCTCGCTGCTAGCCAGGACGCGTGGGAGCGGACGAGCCGAGTATGTTTGGAAGAGATGACGCCCATACCATACTGCTTCAAAATGGTCCAGCCGTTATGTGGGCAAAAACTCACAGCTCCATCCCAGTGGTGGAGAGCGCAAAAGAACAGATAATTTGCAGCGTAATCTCAGTTTTGGGCAGTTCCTATGTATGTCTGCTTCCCAAGGATGGATGAAGTGACTCAGATTAAATGAGAGTCAAACCAGTCAATCTTATGCACCATAAATTGGGAGATAACTCAATATGAATATTGCTATTGAGCCTTTATACTACAATGCCGTATCGAAGTTCATAGACTGTTCATTTATGGGAAGTCTTTGAATTTCACTCATTAATCTCACGTCACGCCCAATAGCTTGTGCCTGTCTAGAGGGTCTGTGGGGAAGGGCGTCCAGCCTGGCAGAAGACACCAAATCTACTGCCCCCTCAGCTAGTTTGTCCCCATGGCTGTAATTTGGGGCCCCCTTTCCTCGTGGAGCTGGCCTCGTGTTAAAGATGTCTTGTTCTTCCACCGTTTTTTCCTGCAGAACTTCCCCTATTCTGTAACCAGAGCATCTTTCACTCTTCTCTTGACAAGTTCAGCATGGCAGGTTTCTGTGCAGTGTATTTTTGGCTTGCAAGTAGTTTTTATGGCTATTTTCTGTTCCTTCCCCAATATCTCAACATGCCTTTGAGACGTAAGTACCACAACAGGCTATAGCACTGCAATATCTGCCTACAAGTGCCACATGCTGAGATAGGAGCAGCTCGCCTCCTCCTCACCCACCGCGTTCGCATTTAGCCAGGGCCTTCCATTAGCCCATTTTTCCACAGCGGCTTTTTGGGTATCATGTTCCATTATTTATTTGAGGATAAACACCTAAAAGCTGGATGTTTTTCAGAGCCGTCGCTCCCCAGAGCCGTCTCCTCCGCGGCGCCCTGTTCGGCCGACGGCGCTGAGGCGCGCGGGTGCGAGTCACCCCGCCGGCGCAGGAGACCTGTGCGTTTACGCCGCGGTGGCTGCCGGTCCCCGGGGCCGTGCCTGGCACCCCGCACGCCGCCGGGAGCCCTCGCTGGGGCACATACGGCTTGCTTTCCTCTCCAGGTCTCACTGCTTCCCTTCCAGCGCCGTTCCTCTGGCTGGTCGGGGCGCTGGGTGGGCAGAGCCCCCCGCCCCGGCGTCACCCGCGGGCTGACCCCCTCCTTTCCTTTCTTACCTCCTCTCTAACCACCGGGTGGCCGGCGGTGAAGATCAATGTGCCTGAAGGAAATTTTATTTACTTTTTCTCCTGCGCGGGGGAGACGCTGCAGCCAATATCCGCGGCAATAAATTTAATTCAGGTGCTTGCGAGGACTAACAGTGCTCCTGAGAGGAGCGGCTCACGCTGTGCGCGCTCAAAGGGCTTCTTTCAACTTTCTCCGTTCGGCAGCGCCCCGCATCGTGGCGATTCGCATCCCAGCGCGCCGGAACCCAGAGCGACGCGGCCCAGGAGCGTGTGCTGGACGCAAAACCCTTAATGAAAGAGAGACGGCTTCCAGGAGCTGGCAGCGGTTCAGCCCTCTCTCCCCCAGCCCCGGGAATCCCTCCTGTCCCCTGCCCACCACACTGGCCCCGTGCCGGCGGTGGGCTGGGGAGTGCAGCCCAGCCTGCGGTGCCCAGGGATGCTCACAGCATCACAGACTGGCCGGGGCTGGAAGGGACCTCTGGAGACCATCCAGCCCAACCCCCTGCCGGAGCAGGGTCACCTACAGCAGGTTGGACGGGAATGCGTCCAGGTGGGTTTTGAACGTCTCCAAAGGAGACTCCACAGCCTCTGGGCACCACTGGAAAGAGTTTGGTCCCATCCTCTTGCCACCCGCCTCTAGATAGTGGTAAGCATTGATGAGATGCCCTCTCAGCCTTCTCTCCAGGCTGAACAGCCCCGGGGCTCGCAGCTTTTCCTCGCCAGAGAGATGCTTGGCTCTCCCCAGCCCGCAGCCCGCGCACCGCCTGGCCCGCTCGGGCTCCACTGCCCGATTTTAGCGCTGTGCCCCATCTCCCTCGTAATCTCCTCTCTCTCCGAGAGCTTACGTGGATTAACAGGACCCTTCGTATTAGCCGTAAACCTCCCTGATCCCCGAAGGACTCCTCTAATGGGATTGAACCCACCTTTTGCAGGCTGGCTGCGTACCTTTTGTCTTTAAGACAGGCTGATGGAGCCGCCGCCTGCGCCCGCGGGGCTGTCGGCGTGGGGACCTGGACCTCTATGGGACTGTCGGCGTGGGGACCCGGACCTCCACGGGGCTGTCGGCGTGGGGACCCGCACCTCCACGGGGCTGCGGGGGCCGGGGGCTGCTGCTTGCCCCTCTCCCCAGCCACGTCCTCCAGCCGCGCCGCGCTGCACCGATATCCCTCCTTTTACTTCTTCGCCCCTAGATTTATTATTCTACAGTGATTGTGTTGAATTGCATTTGAAATCAATTAGCACAGGTACTCAAAGATGAATGTTCATGCTCTGAAAAAAGGTGATGAAAACATACCATTTAAATAGAAATCAATTTCCCTTTCATGTATTTCTTCCTAGCTGCTGCCCGAAATTAATAGTTTTTAGATATTTGTGCGCGAAGAGGAGACTCTCCCCTCGTAAAGCACGTCCCTCTCCTCCTCCTGCCTCCGCGGGCTCACCGGGAGCCTCCCACCGCCGCAGCCTCTCGCACCGCACGCGGCGGAGGGGGCTGTTTTGTTTGCCTGAGCCAGAACAGCTAGGTCAGGAGTGGCTGTAATTGCCTCCTCCCTCCTCATATTTTAGTGACATCATTAGCCATTTCTCCATGGGAAACTATTTAATTCTAGCAATAATAAACACAGGAACTGCAGCAAATGAACCCCAGGCAGCCACAGTACTTGCCATTACCCGGTGGGCTTGATCTTTATCATAAACCTCGATGTACCAATTAGACTAACAATGAGCAGAGAGCCAAAAAGGAGAACAAGAGAGGGATTAAGCAGTCATCCCTCCGGATCTCGGGGCAGCGCCAATCTTCCCAAGCACGGCAAGCATTACCGAGCCTGCGGGAGCCTCCCCGGACCTCCACCGCTGCCCGGGCACCTCTAAAGCGAGCTGCAAAGCTCTGGGGCTGGGTTCCCACCTTGGCTCTAGCTCTGATGACAAGTGATGGCACTCGGGCCACCTCCTCACCCAAACCTTGTGACAAAAGCAGGGAAAAAAAAGAACAAAAAAAAACCCCAAAGCACCTATTTCCTTAGGGCACCTCTCTGAGTGTAAAGTGCCCTGTGCATTCGCAGGAGGATGGCTCTGCGGGGAGCCGGGGGTCCGGGGGAGCCCTGGAGCCTGCCCGAAGCCGGGCTGAGCCTGCCCACGGGGCTGCGACGGACCCAGCGCCATCGCCTGCTCCTGCCTGTGCAGCCTCGGGGTCTCCACGCGTCCTCCCCCTTTCAGTGACTCCAGGAAGGTGCTCCTGTCTCTGCCTTACAATCATATACCTAGGCTGTCCCACCAAAATGATGTGACTTTTAAGAAAGCCCATATAGTGCAAGAGCCAGATAAAAAGAAGAAAAGAAGTACGTTGTGCTAAACTGTCCTCGAATATTGTGGCAGAAGGATCCTCTTCCTGTGCCCCAGGGAAGCCTCGAAGAGGGAGTTTTCACTGGACTAAAGTGCCTCTCTCACATCTCTTCTTTATTATTTTACTACTTGCATGAGCATTCAAATGAGCTGCTAAATAAACAGCTGCAGAACTCAGCCCATGGCCCAGAGTTTTACACGCTCAGCTCAAACCATTCCCACAACCTGACTCGCTTCAAAGCCACGAAGGCGGCAGCATTCAGCGGCCGTTGTCCTTGCCTGCCTGCAGCCCAGGGCACGAGCATCCTCCCCGTGCCGGGATGCTCCACCTCGGAGCACCCAGGTTGCCCGATGCCGGATGGGAGGCACAGCGCACATCATCGGGTGTGTTTTGGGACCCCAGGAAGAGGCAGAAGAGAGGGGTCAGGGGTGGCTCCGCCACTGTCACAGCTCGGGGAGCTTTTCTGGCAAACGCCTGTACCAAACCCGCAGGAAGGCGGCGAGCGGGCGCCTGGGTGCTGCTGGCAGCGGGGAGCAGAGGGGGACACCAACGGGCTGGGGACATCGGCACCGCCACCGCACTT
The DNA here is from genome assembly GCA_008711295.1 of Anarhynchus alexandrinus. NCBI lineage: Eukaryota > Metazoa > Chordata > Aves > Charadriiformes > Charadriidae > Anarhynchus > Anarhynchus alexandrinus. The sequence continues at coordinate 3,549 of VUYV01000375.1, read as the reverse complement.
GGCCGGCGGTGCCCTAAAACTCACCCCTGCCTTTCCCAGGGACCTGTCCCTTCATCCCCAGCTCTTAATGACAGGGGTCTTTCTAAACTGCTTGTCCACTGGAGGACCAATGTTTTAATACTGTAATCATTTCATTTATTATCTTCTTTAGTCTACAAAATCTAATCCCCAAATTTAAGCAAGCATCTGTCCTCTTCATTTACCACGGAGGCATCAAATTATTGTTCAGCCCCTCTGTTATGTCCTGATCCCTTCGATCTAGTTTTCTATCAGTGTTATTATTAATCTCCTCCAATCATTTTTCCTTACCATCTGTTTTGCAGCAGGAGTCCTGCGCTTAGGCTGGTTCAGGAGAAGACGGTGAAGCCTGGGACTCCCCAGCTCTAATCCTGACCGTGCCAACGAGGCTCTCGGGGATGCTGACCGAGCCGGTCCCTTGACCTCCTTGTCACCCAGATGGAGCCAGCAGGGAAGTAGGACAGCACGGCAACTGAGGTGCTGCATTGCTGCTAATGAAGTGCAGGGAAGATTTAGGTTAATTTTCTGGGAAACGTCAAGAATTTTCCTAATGGCGAGGATGGCTAAGCGCCAGCACGTCTCCTGGCGAGGCTGTGGGATCCCATGGCTGGAGGTCTGGAGCCTGCCACCAGCGTGGGGTCTGATCAAGAGCCCCAGTATCTGGGAACAAATCTTGCGCTGTAATTATATGGTGTGTGATGACGCATCTCCTCCTGGTCTCAGCTCTCCCCTGCTTGTCTCGTTTTTACTGTGGAAAAGACCAAGAATGGTTGTTCCCCATCCACTTTCTTTGGTGGTGCTCAGGGCCTCACGAACCCACAGGCTAATGGTGATGAACCCACAGGCTAATGGTGATGAACCCACAGGCTAATGGTGATGAACCACACACAAGCCACAACCACCATCCCTAGGCACTGCCTCTTTAACCTGAGCTCTGTATAGCATGGTATGAGAATATATATGTTGTTGCCTTTGCATCCATCCGATGTGATCGGTTCAGCGCTGCATTTCCCGGTACGCCGCGGTGCGGTACCGCAGTCGTGCCGTGCCTCGTGGGCAGGGCTGGGCGAACACGGTGGTCACAGCTGGCTGCGGGACGCCGGACCTCGCCTGCGCTCGGGGAGGTCCCAGGGCAGCAGCAGCGGCGGCCATCAGCTGGTCACTGTTTTGGGAGGGGGGCGCATGCCTGCTGTGTCAGGACCTCCACCCAGGTTGGCAGTGTGAGCAGCTCGGGAGCGCTAAATGCCCTGGAGAGACATTGCAGTCAATGCCCTTGTTTAAATCTGCCTCATCTTTTGACTATGCCTACCCTTTCTCTAAGAGGAATCAGGTTTTTGGTTCAGGCCCACGGTTGCATAGGTCAGGAATAAAAATTGTTCAGGGTTCTCTTTTTGTTTCTGGTCTCCAGGTATTGATCATCTTCTCCATTTTCCCCACTCTCAGCTTTATTCCTGCCACTGCGTATCTTTGGTTTATGCTTCTCGCCAGCAGCTCCTTCTGAAGCTGTTCTCAGGCTCCTGATTTGCCTCCCGCTGTCACTGCAGCATTTAATAGCCCTTTCCAGGTCCTCCTCGCTGGCTCCCCGTGCAGCCTGGCCCTGGCACCCGGCTTCGGTCCCCACGCCGTGCCGATGCGCTGCTAGCAGTGCCGGTTTGTGCCGCTGGTGCCTCAGATTTGCAATTACTGCACAGCACACGCTCATATAGCCTTTCGTATTTTAATCCAGGTATCTAATTCATCTTCTAAGTCCTTCGTATCACTCTTACTTAAATTGGTATTCTGTTTTGATTTTTAGATATAGATATTTGCAAAAAGTATAGATTTTTACCTCGGAGTTTCCCATGGACTGGTAATCACTAGTGGGTTTGGGCAGAACTGCAAAACTGAGTTATTAACCCTTTCTATACCCATGGTACCACGTCAAAGGCTCATTTTGGGTAATCACCTGGGTCATGTTTGTTTGTAGGGGTGTAAATGACAAACCGGTACCCAAATCTGTGTTTGTCCTCCATCCCTTGTGCTGGGGGAGCGCTTGATGCGTTTGTTTTCCCGTGGCTGTAATCTCCTTTTTGATTTCCTAATTTTTCCATCTCCTCTCTGTGTTATTTGTTACCATCTTCAGCTGAGCGCAGACTGGTAGACTCAGAAATCAATTCAGTGCTGGAGTTTCAGTCTCGGAAGAGCTATATGGGAAAGGCCTGCCACCTTCCCGGGATAGCCGGTGACAGGAGATAAATCATCGCAGATTTTTTGCCAACATGCCATATTTCAAACTCATAATCAGTCCGCTATCACCCTTAGGTTTCCTTCAGCACCGTGTGATCTCCTTCCAACCCCGTGTGATTTATGTTCCCGGGTACCGACACCAATTGTACATTTCTAATCCTCTCTTGTATAATATCTCTTTGCTGCATTTCCTTAATTGCCCTCTTTCCGACCTTCCTTTTCCTTCCTTACTCCTCCTTCCAGCTTGCTCTTGGGCTTCCTTGCCCTCCACTGACTCCTCCTCTCAACTCACGGTGCGAGCATGGTTTGTGAATGCCCTCGAGCCCCGGTGACGCTGGGGTTTTGGGGGCCAGCGTGTTCCCCAGGCCGGAGCGGAGGCGGGAGCAGCCCCTTGCCGGGCCGGGGCCAGGCACGATGCTTGACGAAGGACGTGGAGAATCCCTCATTCGGGGTTTTTAGACCACCGCAGCCTCCCTTCCCTGTGTGTAAATGACTTCCCCACCTCGGCGTTGGGATTTGGCACCTCTGATGTCGGTAACTCCCAACAGCAAAAGCGATGGAGACATCCCGCTTGCCCGGCGTGCGGAGACCTGGGCCGAAGAGACCGCTGCGGGGACACCATGGCTGGGTTCTGCATGTCAGCTCTGGGATCCTGCGTCAAGGATGACCTGTGTGACACATATTAAAAAGTTTGGGGTGGTGATGACAGGGAAAAACGTCGTGGCCCTGTGCTGATGGGCTGCAATGTGCGGTTGGAGAGCGTCCTGCTGTGACGGGGATGCGCGTCCCGGGGGGAACGGGATTGTTTGGGGAACAGCAAGTGGGATTTGAAACTCAGGGGTGCGCAGTGCTTTCTTCATGGTGAGCTGCTTCGGCCCGGGCGGGCGCCGCGAAGGCGGGGGGACGCGGGTGGCTCCAGGGGTGTCTCCCCCTGCGCCGGCCGGGCTGCTGGGTTTTATCAAGATGAGTTTCTTCCCCTCTGTGTTCATCCAGTGGAAACCCTCAAAGCGTGGAGACGAAATTGGTTTTCCAAGGTTGACCAGCGATGGCGTGGTAATTAAATCATTAGGCTGGCAGATGTGAGGCAGCAGCTTTCATCTGTAGCTCTGCCCCAGACCTCCTGCGCGACACTGGCCGAAGCGTCTCACCTCTCCGCAGGCCTAATTTATCCGTGAGGTGGTGGCAGCCGCTCTCGCTGCCGGGCACGCTCCAGGGTGGAGCTCACCCGGTGGTGCCGCCTTCCAGCGCAGCCCGGCCCGGCCCAGCGTTTCCGAACCCGTAAAGCCCCAGAGGAGCGCAGCAGCG
>VUYV01000374.1:693914-705892 GCA_008711295.1 Anarhynchus alexandrinus | reverse complement strand
CCCTGAGCAACCTGCTGTAGTTGGCCCTGTTTTGAACAAGGGAGTTGGACTAGACAATTTCCAGGGGTCCCTTCCAGTCTCAACAATTCTGTGACTAATGGTGAAAAGGAGAAAGCAGAAAGAAATAAGACTTTTTTTCTGTTATCCTACTTGTATCACTTTATGAAATACATTGTTATCCTTTAAAAATTACACAACATTTAAAGGTATATTATGCATTATAACATTTAAATGCTAAAAAACACTAAGGCACATTCTGGCATGTAAGTATTCTGATATATTGGTTCTGCTTCTAATCTAATAATCAATTTAAATTTCTTCAGAGCAAATTGTGAAAAATACTATTTCGTGTCAAGTTTATGCTTAAAACATTACTTGTACCCTTACTTTGAGTGAATCAGTTTATACAATATGCCCAGATTGTTTTTTCTAGATGGTGGCAAATGCTAACAAGACTGCAACATCTTACAGTAGTTAATGTTAATAGATTATTTGGTTTCTGTTTGTCACTAATTAATGATATGAATTAGTGTGAAGTCTCACATATTTAGACTTTCACAAGGTACTTCACGTTCACCTATTGTTAAAGCAGTGCAAAGGACATGCAATCAAGTTTAATTTTTCATTTTACAGTGTAAAATAATGAACAAAAACCCTATTCTTTAAAAAAAAAGAAAGAAAAAATGCTTTAAAGAGCAATGTGTGAAACGCCTTTAAGTCAATTCTATCATTTTATTATAGCAGTGGCTAAAAATAACTAAAATTGGGACCACTGTGTACTACAGATGTAAATGGAAGTAGAAGCCCATTTTAATACTTGAAGGTTGGTCATTTAAGCTGAGAAAATCGACAGAAGCTAGTACGAGTATACGAGTGTGTTCATCAGTTTATCACATACGGTGGGTGCTGATCTGATGCATTTCACTTCTGCTGTCACTAAGCTATCTAGGCTCCAGAGCGTCTGTGGTGGGACTGTTCTTGTTACTTCTCTAACAGTGTGCAAATCAAGTGCCAAACATTTATGAATATGTAATATACACGGGGTCATCATTATATTAGTTAATGTCTGTTAAGAGTACCTGACTTTCTGCAGTCTAATATTTGTCATACGCCATACAGAGTAAAATCTGTTAACTTTTAACACTGGATTTATTTAACAGTTTATTATCCTATTTATTCTAATACGTAAATAAAACAAAGACACCTAATGCAGCTCTCATGAAAGACAATAAGAACTCCTAGCAAGGCCACTGCCGTGACTTAATAGAATGTTCTCTTAGTGCTGTTTGTAGGTTATTTCCATATTCTATAGTATGTACAGCATTTGGTTCACTGCAGGTTGGGGTTTGTTTTTTTTTTTAAGGCAGAAAATAATTGTAATGGTTCACGCACTATTCTCTTCTCTTTATGTATTTGATATTAATTTTACTGTACACACTTAGGAGAAGTCTGGAGTCCATAAAATATGCGGAGTGTCAAACTGTGTTTCTGTTAAGTAGGAGAACATGGGCTTCACAGGAGAAGTCTGCACATTATCTTCAGGATGTAGAACTCTGTGCCCGGCTTTTTCTATAAGGACCTCTGTGACGGATTGGTATGAAACGAGTAGATTAATGGATTAGTTGTTAATCTCTCCAGCTGACCTTGCCATGTGGAGATAGCTTATGAGAGTCAGAAGTTTGACAATTGTGTAAGCTACCAGAAGCTCATTAGAGTTTAGATGAAGGGACAGCATTTTTCTGTAATGTAAATGATTAATTTTGGATTAGTTTACAGAGGTTTCTTGGGACTCTGATTTATTTGAAGAGGGATATACTATCATGTTAGTATTTTCTCCAACTGCTNGTATTCCCTTTTTGTTTTAAAGGGAAGTATTAAAGAGAATGCTGTTGGTAGTGTGGTGCTTTGTGAGTCTTGCTTTATTTTTGTATATTTTGTCATCCCACATGGTACAAAAGCAGAAGAGCAGTAAGACATAGTATTGCCTTTTAGATTTGAGTGCTTAATTAAATTTTCTTTAAATATATATATACTTTTGCCTTTTTTTTTCATAGAATTTGTAGTTGTTGTTATTTGAATTTGCAAGAGAAAATATTTTATGACCTGAATTCCAGGCTCTTAATGTTTAAGAAAACATATAAAGCAGGTGAACAACCTTTGCTCTTTTGCTTACATCTGTTTATAGATGGCAATACACTTTGCCTTTGTGTTTTGTTTTGGACCTTCATTACTTCCCCACAGCTGCAATCACTTGTTTAAGTGATTTTTGGAAAACATTTCTCTACTCAGTTGTGTTCAGAGTATATTACAGACTTTGTTTTACCCAACCACATGATGTATGCACTGAAATTTCACTACAGACAAATGGCTGATAGGGCAACATGTTCCTTCTGTTGCATTTTAGGTTTTCTGATATTGCTTTACGGGACCTAGGTTCTTAATTGCAGATTATTAATATGTGGATAACTAGTTTGTTTTTCTCCTCAATAAAATTAAGAGTAACAGTTAAGAAAAGATGGAAAAATGTGAGCTTTGTGTATGTGGTGACAGGAAGTTTTATTTATAAATGCTTTGAAGTAATGCAAAGTAGCCAAGTCGTAGACTTTTACAGCTTTTAAGTATACAAAGGACTGAGCATTCTGAATGTTACACAGAATTTGACCTGCGTATTATTTTAAATAGAGATGAAGAATATGCCAGTTATTGGTAAAAAAAAAAGGTGGAAGATTTATTGCTTTGTATCATTTAAATGATGTGATGTGCCTATGCCGTCTTCCTCTGAAGACATCGTTGTGTCTTTGTTAGTTCAGATGATTGTTATAACTGCTTGCATTGTAAAGCTTGTAGTGTAAATATTCCTCTTTAGTTATGTGTATTTTCTAAACATTTTAGGGTGTGCTGATGGAAATTCGTATCCAGTTCCAGCGTATTGTAACCCTATTCCTTGGAAACCTATACATGTGCCTCCTCCAAAGGAAGACAATGTTCTTACCATGAAGAAGAGTAAGAGACCTGTATCTTATCAGTCACATGCGTCTTTGCCTTCGGTAATTTATAAGCCAAAAAAACCCCCGTGTATTGGATCCTTGTGCAGAAAGCAGTTATAGTACAGAACCCAAAACTATTCTTATGATCTTGAGCTGCCTTTTTTTTTTTTAATTTTTGTGAGCAGGTTTTGTATTTACAGCCAAATGAGCAATCAGCTTTTTCATATGTTTTTTTTATACATTGCGTTTTATTTTTTTTTTTTTTTAAAAAAAAGGAAAAGGATAAAAGTCATATTTAGCCAATTGTAATGGGATTGTACCTCAATACCAATAAAATGCACAGGATTATTTCTTCCTTTCTTCCTCTTGTTGTTGAAGGAGTTTTTTTGTGTATGTGATTATTCTTTTGGGGAACGGTATTACTGGGTTATTTTAAAGATGCTAATTATAACAGACTTTAAAACAATTCTTGGCTTAATGTGGAAGGAGTTCAAGGCCTGTGTGCAGTTGCAGGGCTATGATGTCATCGGGATCGCAGAGATGTAGTGGGATAGCTTATATCACTGGAGTGCTGCAATGGATGGTTACAGACTCTTTAGGAAGCACAGGCTGGGACGATGAGGAGGGGAGAGAACAGGAGGAATGCATGAAGTTTTGCATAAGGACCAATGATTAGCCAGCTGAGACTAACAAGATTAAAAAGGGAGACCAAGGTGGACAATGTTGTGGTGGACATCTACTACAGACCACCTGATCAGGAAGAAGTGTGTGACTTTCTTCAGGCAGTTGGAAGAATCCGTATGCTTGCAGGCCCTGGTCTCATAGGAAAACTTGAACTACCGTGAAATCTGCTGGAAGCACAGCACAACGCGGTGCAAGCAGTCAAGGGAGTTTCTGGAGAGCGTTGGTAACTTCCTGAACTTCATGACAGAGCTAGTAGAGAAGCTGAAAAGGCGGGAGGCACTTTGCTGAACTGATACGGACAAACAAGGGAGAACTGGTCAGGGACATGAAGGTTGGGGACAATGGGATGGGTGAAGTTCCCTCTGAGAGGAGGGAACAAATAGCAGGATCACAACCCTGAACTTGAGGACAGCAGATTTCATCCTGTTGAGGAACTGGCTTGGAAAAATCTCATGGAAATATGGTCATGAAGAGAAGAGAGTTCTAGGAGAGCTGGTGGTTTTCAAAGATTGCTTCTTCCAAGCTCAAAGATGGTCCACCCCAATGAGCTGAAAGTCAAGCAGGAGTGGCAGAAAGCCTGCATAGATGAACAAGGAACCCCTGAATAAAATTAAATACAAAAAGGAAGCATACAAGAGGGGGCAGAAGGAACAAGTGACCCTGGTGGAATATAGAAACACTGTCCAAGTGTGCAGGGATGGGGTGACAAAAGCCAAAGCATTTCTGGAGTTGAAACTAGCAAGGGATGTGAAGGGCAACAAGAAGGGCTTCTGTAGGTCTATCATCAGCAAAAGGGAAATTAGGACAAATGTGGGCCCACTGCTGCGTGGGGCAGGTGCTTGGTGAAAACGGAGACAGAAAAGGCCAAGGTACTCGATGTTTTCTTCACTTTTTTTTTTTCTGTCAATCTGCTGATTTCCAGTGGGAAAATCTGGAGGAAGGAAGACAATCTTGGTGGAAGAGGATCTCACCTCATTCACCTAGAAATGTGATGGATGTGGCAAAGGTGTCCAGCAGCCTCCTGGGCTGTGTGAGAAGGAGCTTTGGCCAGCACGTTGAGGGAAGCGATCCTTCCCCTGTACTCAGCACTGGTTGAGACCACATCTGGAGTGCTATGTCCAGTCCTGAGCACCCCGGTAAAAGAGTGACATTGGACATACTGGAGCAAGTTCAGTGAAGGGCCACACAGATGATTAAGGGATTGGAGTGTCTGACAGACGAAGAGAAGCTGAGAGAGCTGAGACAGTTCAGCATGGAGGAGAGAAAGATCGGGGAGAGCTTACCAATGTCTCTAAATACCTGATGGGTGGAGAGAGAAAGACAGAGCAGACCTTTCTCAGTAGTCCCAGCGACAGGAGAAGAGGCAATGGGCACAAATTGAAATACAGGAAATTCCATTTAAACATGAGACAGAAATCTTTAAAGTGAGAGTGATCAAATGCTGGATCAGGTTGCCCAGAGATGTGGAGTCTCCATCCTTGGAGATACTCAAAACCTGACTGGCCACAGCCCTGAGCAACCTGCTGTAGTTGGCCCTGTTTTGAACAAGGGAGTTGGACTAGACAATTTCCAGGGGTCCCTTCCAGTCTCAACAATTCTGTGACTAATGGTGAAAAGGAGAAAGCAGAAAGAAATAAGACTTTTTTTCTGTTATCCTACTTGTATCACTTTATGAAATACATTGTTATCCTTTAAAAATTACACAACATTTAAAGGTATATTATGCATTATAACATTTAAATGCTAAAAAACACTAAGGCACATTCTGGCATGTAAGTATTCTGATATATTGGTTCTGCTTCTAATCTAATAATCAATTTAAATTTCTTCAGAGCAAATTGTGAAAAATACTATTTCGTGTCAAGTTTATGCTTAAAACATTACTTGTACCCTTACTTTGAGTGAATCAGTTTATACAATATGCCCAGATTGTTTTTTCTAGATGGTGGCAAATGCTAACAAGACTGCAACATCTTACAGTAGTTAATGTTAATAGATTATTTGGTTTCTGTTTGTCACTAATTAATGATATGAATTAGTGTGAAGTCTCACATATTTAGACTTTCACAAGGTACTTCACGTTCACCTATTGTTAAAGCAGTGCAAAGGACATGCAATCAAGTTTAATTTTTCATTTTACAGTGTAAAATAATGAACAAAAACCCTATTCTTTAAAAAAAAAGAAAGAAAAAATGCTTTAAAGAGCAATGTGTGAAACGCCTTTAAGTCAATTCTATCATTTTATTATAGCAGTGGCTAAAAATAACTAAAATTGGGACCACTGTGTACTACAGATGTAAATGGAAGTAGAAGCCCATTTTAATACTTGAAGGTTGGTCATTTAAGCTGAGAAAATCGACAGAAGCTAGTACGAGTATACGAGTGTGTTCATCAGTTTATCACATACGGTGGGTGCTGATCTGATGCATTTCACTTCTGCTGTCACTAAGCTATCTAGGCTCCAGAGCGTCTGTGGTGGGACTGTTCTTGTTACTTCTCTAACAGTGTGCAAATCAAGTGCCAAACATTTATGAATATGTAATATACACGGGGTCATCATTATATTAGTTAATGTCTGTTAAGAGTACCTGACTTTCTGCAGTCTAATATTTGTCATACGCCATACAGAGTAAAATCTGTTAACTTTTAACACTGGATTTATTTAACAGTTTATTATCCTATTTATTCTAATACGTAAATAAAACAAAGACACCTAATGCAGCTCTCATGAAAGACAATAAGAACTCCTAGCAAGGCCACTGCCGTGACTTAATAGAATGTTCTCTTAGTGCTGTTTGTAGGTTATTTCCATATTCTAAAGTATGTACAGCATTTGGTTCACTGCAGGTTGGGGTTTGTTTTTTTTTTTAAGGCAGAAAATAATTGTAATGGTTCACGCACTATTCTCTTCTCTTTATGTATTTGATATTAATTTTACTGTACACACTTAGGAGAAGTCTGGAGTCCATAAAATATGCGGAGTGTCAAACTGTGTTTCTGTTAAGTAGGAGAACATGGGCTTCACAGGAGAAGTCTGCACATTATCTTCAGGATGTAGAACTCTGTGCCCGGCTTTTTCTATAAGGACCTCTGTGACGGATTGGTATGAAACGAGTAGATTAATGGATTAGTTGTTAATCTCTCCAGCTGACCTTGCCATGTGGAGATAGCTTATGAGAGTCAGAAGTTTGACAATTGTGTAAGCTACCAGAAGCTCATTAGAGTTTAGATGAAGGGACAGCATTTTTCTGTAATGTAAATGATTAATTTTGGATTAGCTTACAGAGGTTTCTTGGGACTCTGATTTATTTGAAGAGGGATATACTATCATGTTAGTATTTTCTCCAACTGCTTTTCTGTAATAGCATGTGGCCACCAGTAAGGTGTGTTGACGTAATTACCTGAGTGTATATTTATGACTTTGTATTTGGTTTAGCATTTATTTGCTTGTAGTGACATAAAATGGCCTATCATATGAAGATGGGCATTGATAGCATTTATATTAACAGAGTATGAAAGAATCTACGGCTTGATTCTGCTGTGACACACCGTTGACGAGATTTCTATTGGCTTGAACAGTGACAAATGGCAGTTTAACAGGGGTTCATATGCTAACCCAAATAGAGTTGTCCTTCAGTATTGCACATCTGCACCCAGGGTGAAGGGCTAAATAAATCTTAAATGTGTATTTGGTTCAGAAGTGGGAATATAGCAGTAAATTATGAAGTCTGGTAGTTTTCCTTCAGATGCCTCAGCCAGAATAATCGAACTGAGTACTTACTGGAATTCCGGTTTAGAGATTTTAGAAAATACTAACAAATATCTAAAGCCGTTATTCTTTTTTTCGCCCAACCAAAGATAGTGTTATTTTTTTCTCCACTGAATTTTCTGTGGAAAGGTTTATCCCGTCTTCAGAATCAGAACAATGTTTCATTTAAAGACAGCAAGCTTTAAGTGGACTTACAACCCCTAAAATAGCAGCTTTAAGATGAGGCCCTTGCTGTAGCTTATCTATAGCATTGTAAATGCAGTTCTGTCCTAGCTAAATTACAAATAAGGTTAAGGCAAGATAGCTTGTGAGCGTACACATTGGCTCCGATTCAATCAACATAATGGTTTTGCTGAGCAAAGAAGAGAAATATTGTTTGGATTTTTTCCAACAGGATATCAATCACACAATGAAGCGGTCTGGCCTTGTAGCATAATTTAAGATTGTATGCTACAGAAAGCTATAATTTCATGCTGTTGCGGCAAATAGTTAATTTACACTATTATTTCTCAGATGTTGGAAAGATAAAATCTTAACACTTTGTTGTAGCTTAAACAGCATTCTGTAGTCTCTTATTAAGTTTTCTCCTGGATTTCTCTGCTTGTAAAATTTCACAGTAGATCAAGTTGCAGAATCTCGAATTACTCACTAGAAACACCCCAAGATCTTGCATCTTGATGTCTATGCTGCTAAAATATGAGACTCAACTTCAGCTTATTTTCATCCCCTTGTTTTTGCAGAACTTCTGGTTGTAAGAATTCACAGACTGCTTCAAAATCCTGTCTGCTGCATCCTTCTAGGATTCACAAGCTTTCCTTCCCTCCATCTGTCAGTCATATATAGAGTGCCAGACTCAGCCTCACGGGGAAGGATTACATCTCCTATGAGCTTTTACTGGTTTTGAAAATTACTGTGTAGGTGCTCCATAAAGTAGCATGACTTTCCAGTAATTGACAGTGGATCTTCACACAGGTGTTTCAGGGTTGAAAGCCTACAAGCAGTAAAGTGGATCAAAAGAGGTCATAGAAGAGCATACGGTGAGTAAGAGGTCACTATTATTGTAGGCAGCCTTGTGTTCTTAGGAAGTCGTCCAGTTAATGTAACATAACGCAACTGCACCGTTCAGAGTTTTGTTACTGGTTCTGGTGTGGAGCCAAGACTTCCCCTGAACCCAATAATTGCATCAGATTCTAATAATGTCCTTGCCAGTGTAATGTTTAATTGTAAAATTAATGTCTTAATTTATCATTTTGAAAACTAGATTGAAGAGCAGCCAGTAGTCCTGATATAATTTTCACTGGGGGATTTTTGTGAGTAAATATGGAAGATTTCACGCTTTATTGCTGTGGTCAAAAGGTGAGTGTTCCAGACTGCTGTCCCCTGAGCAACGGCATGAGCTGTGTTTAAACTCGGCGACAGAAAGGAAATCTGAGCACCCTGATCTAGTAAAGCATATAAACACTTGATTAGCTTGAAATGTGTTAGGGAGATCACTGATAAAGCAGGGCTCCTGGATTTGAGGCCTAGGACCTAAAGCCTATTCAGTTAGCATAGCCTGTGTTTTGTATATAACGTTATGTCCATGTTTTCACATGTGTAACTCATTCTATAATGACCTATTAGACAATTCTCTAAAGCTGCTGTTAAGCGAGAGTAAATTTTTGCAAAATGTGAAGACTTTTTCGTAATACATGGACTTAAATGTTTGCTTGGTCTAATTTAGTGGCCCAAGCAGGGATTGCAAATATTTAATTCACAGATTTAATTCACAAATTTGAACTTACAGAAAATTAGCAGGGTGGGTGATTTGAAAAGTGAGTAACTTGAAGCTCTTAATATCAAAATCTATTAAACTATGCCGTGGCCAGATCCAAGGGTGGGTTCAATTGTGTTAATGATAATGATATTGTCACAAAGGACTCAGACTTTGGTTTCTTTTACTCAAGTCACAACTGAAATGATTTCGGTATTGTTAGCGCTAAACAATGGTAAGTGGTTAACCCAGTTAGATAAATACCATAACAGGTGCTTTTGTGTATAGGTTCTGTGGAAGATGAGTCTCTGACTTTTACAGGTAATCTGTTTAAACAGTGCAAGGTGGTGTGTTTTGGGATTAAGGCAACAAGTTGTTAATAAGTAATCCAGCAATGCCAAAATGTTGACAGATGCTAGAATGTTTCCCCCGAAACTTCAGTCTGGCTAAAACCAAAAAAACCCTACAAGTGGTGTTATACAATGCCACCGTGGATGGTTGTACAGGTATGAAATTCATAATATATAGGTCCTTTTTGTTAAGATGTTGGTCAGGGTAAGAAGAAAGCTCTTCAATTTCTCCTTTACATTGACGCGTGTGCATCCATCTTTAAATAACAATAAGTGAAAGCTATGTAGAATATTTATCAGTACCCAGGAGGAAAGCGGGATGACTGTGGTATGCCTGAGTTCAAAGGGCCCTTCAAAGATACCGATATAAGTCCACACCTCAGCCTTTGCTAACAAAATTGTGATCAAGTTATTGAGGATGGGTCCCAGGAATTCCTGTGGTGTTCTTGCTAAGTGAGTGCACTAGTTTAAAGGGCCAATGGTTTTATTTCCACAGTTCAGAAGTGATTTCTCTCTGTTTGTTAGGATGTCTGTTCCAGTTGAGCATAGTTCACAGCATGTTGAGTTAGGCAATAGCAAATGTATAAAAGGATGTGTGAAATTTGCAAAAACAATTTCCATACCAGATGTAACTGCTAGGGATGTGGGAAACAAAGAAGAAAGGCAGATGGCAACTGACACTGCAGCTGTGAATGGGCAGAATATGGTACTGATGTTCCATTATTTATTTCACGTGACGTTCCCGTTCAACATTGCATACGTTTCTACAAGTGAGTTATTGTGCTCATCCAGCACTTTTTTCTATGCCACCCTTTGCACGGGTTGTCAGAGGTGTATCGAAATTCTCCCAAGCCAAGTGTGAATAACAAGAGCTTGAAGCACCCTCGCCAGCAGAATCTAGACAGTGTTTATTAGATATTTCTAGACAGATATTTATTAAGCTAAATGCCAAAGCCGCTGCACTGATACAGAGTTGAACATTAAAGCTTTTGGCTAGCCCTTGTTTGTAATGTTCCAGGCTATTGCAGCTGACATAAACTGTACGAAACTTCCTTGTTTCCTTGTGTGCACTTCAACCTCAAATGGCTTTCCAGAACTTAGCACTGTTTCATATCCAAATTCTTGTACTCCTCAGGAAGGAAAATGGGAGGGTAAGTCTGTTTAACTGTACCAAGACTCTTGGTGTAGGGGAAGTGGGTAATATGACCCCAATGAATTTAGCAAGGAAAGTATTCTCATACTGGTTTAACCTGCTAGTAATACAAAAAGTTACAGGAACTATCATTTGAAGAAACTCTAGGATCCAGGTGCTGCTGCTGATTTCTTTTTCTTCCCCCCGCTTCTTGTTTTTTAGGCTGAAGTTGTTGTTGAAATATTTGTAAAGTCCATGCTTAAATCCTGACCGTGGAACTATTTTCCTTTCCATATTGGTTAAACTGAACAGCTTTGAAAATTGGTAAGATTTTATGTAATCTCCTGAATGTAGTGGATGTGCTGGTCATGTTTCATGAGATTCCAACACAAACAAATCTTTGAAAAAAACCTCCCTACTTTTTTGTTATTTCAGGTGGTCTGGGTGTGTTGCTCATACATAAAATTGTTAGGGTTCTTCTAAGATGGCTTCAGAGGTATAATATTTCAGGATTAAAACACTGAAACAGGAGTAAGGCAACTAAGCTTCAACATTATGCCTTTTAAAACTATTGAAAGGTGGCATTGCACCTTCCAACTACGCCTTAAGCCTTTGATACTTTTAAAGCATAATCTTCTTGTAAAGCAGTTAAAATGTTTGGTACAGTCACTTAAAATATTAATCTACTTCATGCCTAGTCCAGTGTTTTGAATGGTGATTTATCATTAGTTTGCTGTCCTTGCCAATAAATGTATAGAACTTGACTTTACTCCAACGTTGCTGTTGAAACTGCTGTGTTTTTTATAGAATAACTTACAAGTGATAATGATTCCAGAGCCACTAGCCTAGAAAAAAAAATATGTGAGTTTCAGTCTCAGATCCATTAACTTTTACTTATGTACACAAAGTAAGTAATTCCAGCAGAAGGGATTAAACATCTCCCGGTGATATATTCTCATTTGGCCACTAGGTCACTCACCTGAATGCCCATGGGAGAAGTGAATGGGAATCACTGGGACGTGTTGACTATTGGGTAATAAAGTGTTTTGATTTTTTTTTCATAAATTTTGTAAACAATCTCTTTTAATCATGTCATATTTTATTTAGAGTAACAAATAAAAATTGTTTTATGTCAATGAGGGAACAATATTTTAGGCTTTTGATCTTGATAAGGACAGTTTTGGCTTGGGTTTGGATGCAGTTCAAATGATATTTTGGGGAAAGGATTGAGGTGGGAAAATGTATTTCCTCTACTGATGTTAAAACCTTAAGTATTTTTACAAACGTGTCCCTTAGCATCTAA
>VUYV01000374.1:609399-691320 GCA_008711295.1 Anarhynchus alexandrinus | reverse complement strand
ACTTTATTATGAGTCTTTGGTATTTTTTCATTAAAATTCTGGATTGAATGATAATCTCACTGTCATTAAAAAAAACGCAAAACCTCGAAATGGTCTGAAAACAGAGAAAGCTCAGTGTTGTGATTTGTAGGCTAATGGTCCAATAATTTACTGAGGATCAACTCGTGCTTTTTGCACATTTTGGTGAGCAGCACTACTGGTCAATCCAAACTAAATTTCTATTTGTTTGGGTTCCAGTTCCTCCCAGACATAAGTTGCCAGTTTCTATCAGATTTTGGCTGTCACTGTGTCTCATAGCTAACTTCATTTACACTGTCAGATGGAGAAAACCAAGAAGCAGGTCGTAGAAGTATAAAGACATAATTTGCACATACTGTTGTGTAGGTTTCTGGTAGGACAGAAGAGTTGCTAGCAGCCTGTTATATCCTCAGTCCTCATGGAGTTTCCAGCATCATTTTGGGCAGGACCCAAATATATCATAAATAAATGAACAGTATGGGTTGTGCATCTTGTGCCCAGCAACATTATACGTTGCAAGAAACGCAACACAACAAAGAAAAGCAAAAAATATTACTCCTATTTACTCTGTAAAGTTGAACGTGCTGCAAATTGTCTAGAAGATTATTTTTGTGAAAAAACCTGCATGAGACTTCTGAAGCTTGTGCGGTAGTTGCAATGATGAAGTAGTTAAGTGATGATGTGCATAAATTCTCAGCATACGGTTTAGTAATGATATTGCAGTATTGAAAATTGTGATACGTGAAAAACATCAGGGTTTTTATGAAACCCAATTAACCTAATTTTAAAAGAAAATCTTTTACAGCAGCAGTGAAATATGCACTATAAAGTCCTTAATTTTGTATCCGCTATCACTAGGACTGTTACTCACCAGTCCTTCTAGATTACCGAACTATCCATTTCCTAGTGCTTTCCAGCAGCTCAGCGAACAACTTTAAAAATCCAGACATGCTGCAACTAGTGAAATGATTGGCAATTTCTGAGAAACCCTGGTTTTGGAACCTCTGGATGGATTATGATATAATAGATTTGTCAAAAGTAATTTGATATGTAACCATAACTAATGATGGAATCCTAATCAATGTGAAGGAGAAAGTCTCATAGATAACTGAAGTCAATCTGAACTCAAGATTTATGGGGTTCCCTTTTCTTTCCATCCAAAATTTTCTCACAACTTCACAAAAAGCAAAGTTCACATACCAAAAAAATCTGAAAACACCAGGTCAAACGTAAGCAATTAAACCTAAGCAATTAAAACCTAAGCAGTTTAGTAGGTCAAGGATGTCTGACCCAGCAAAAAGGCCAGCCAATGGGTAATGCAAGGGCTGTCTCCGTCTCAGCAGACCGCTGCATAAAATGTGGGAGTAAAGACTGAGGGGTCTGTTTTCAAGGGGTTCTGACAAACAGAAATTCCCACTAAGCCTTTCCTGCCTTACTAACATAGTTAGTCTCAAGTGTAACGGGGATTGTAGTAGTGCGGTTGGAAAATACTTTTTTTTTTTCCTCCCTCTCAAGTTCTTGAGAGGAAAAAATAAAACGAGTCCTTTCCCTATTGCTCCTGTTTGAAAGAATATTTTTTCTTTATGGAAGATACATAGGGGAAATGAATATAGATGTGCATATCCAATATGTGCTATTTATTGAGTATAAAGGTGTATATGAATTTGCTTACATAAAAAAAAAAGGAATTGATAAAGAATATTATGTAAATAAGAGAATATGACCTAATTTCCATTTTCAAGGAATCTTAACATTTCTCATAATTACCAACCCTAGCAATTTATAGTGAACCATTTATAATACATTGATTTCTTTTTCTTTTTTTTTTTAAAACCTCCATTTTTAGTTATAATTATTTGATAATTTTAACTACAATTTGAACCACTATGTTTCTGTTTCTCAAATGTGATTCATGTGTCAGCATTACATCTTTCCTACGTATTCTTGCACACATGGTTTCCTGGCAGAATGTCAGGGGTTCTGCCCTCTGGACTTATTTGCTTGCTCTTCGTTTTATGAGCCCCAAGAAGCAGTTCTGATCTGTTTGAAGCCAATGACAGTAGATTGCTTGAACTGTGTTTGCTGGGCCCATAGGGAAAATAATTAGCTTGATCTTTTTATTGATTCAGGAATTAAGTCATTTCAGATTTTGTCATACTTCTTTATGTCAATCCAATTGTGGAAAACTCATGTTTCCTTTAAAAAGAAAGGAGGGTTCAGGCCTTCTGTGCCATGTGGTTCACCACAGTTTCTGAATTTTAATTTAAATAAATCTGCCAGATATCTGTTTAATGGGTAGGACTTCATACCAAACCTGCACTATTGGCAAAACCAGTAAACATTGTTTCTCTGAGCTCTTATGGTACCAGGTCTTTATGAACGCAAGAACCTGATAAAAGCAATGCTAAAAGCCCCCAAGATAAGAAAAATTACTGAATAAAACTTTAAACAACATTCAGAGGCACAGATTAAAGGATTTGCCTCAGCTGTTTTAGGGGAAGTGGAAAATGGCGGTTGCAAAAGCACCAGGTGAGGTATGCCTTTCCTAGTTTTTCCTTTCATGGGGGAGAGTGGAATGCAGTCTATGAATACAGTTGGGTGTCAGAGATCCCACACAGGTGGGTTTTAATGGTGCATCTTCCCACTTGCTTCTTTTCCTGGTAATGGTACTTCTCTGGGAAAGCTCCCATAGACTTCTTATATCTAATAACTAAACCCAACTTTGTTTAGTTTACATAATGTAACTTTACTTGTGATGTATTTTTCACTCACTAGATGTCTTGGTGCTCTGTAATGTTCTGGACATGGTATGATTCTTGGTAAACTGAGTCTTGAAAAAAAAACCTGAGACATAACTGGATTCTTGAATTTTTTTGAACTATACTTGTTAGCACAAGTCCCACCCATTTGAGAAACTTTCCTGGATTTTAGTATCTAGAGTGCATGTTCCTCATTGCCTGCTATGTGTTGAGGATATGATTACACATTTATACCGTATAGCACTAACTTTGCTTTTTAAGAAGGAATGGGTACTTTTTGAATCTGAAAATAATTCTGTCAAAGCAAACAATCCTCGTGTCAATGAAAGGTTTGCAGCGTTTGGCCAGTTCTTAACCCAGTGGAAAATTAATATTACTGCTCCCTTTAGTTTTTTATAATATGTAATCGTTCACCTTGTTTTAAATAATAAAAAGATTGCAAAGCAAATAATTCAAAGAAAATATCAGTTAATCAGTGCATTAGGTAAATGGCAAGGAGTTTGATTCTAAAGGCATTTTCAGTCTATTCTGTTTAGATGGAAGTACTGATAGCAATGAGTGGGATTTTTCTTTCATGTAGTTGAACTCTAGGTCCTAATGGATCTCTAGGTTCTCTTGTCGTTGTTGGAAGCTCATTCTCCTCAGCTGCTTTGAAAAGCAAATGTTTCATCTTTAGGACGCAGCACATTGCATGCCTCCAGGCCTTCTCTCGTGGAGTTGACTTCTTAACCCCCTAATCATATTTTCTTTATCTCTTATTTCTCCTCCTCCAAGTAAGTTTTGATAGCACAGGCAGGTTACAGGAAGGCAAAGGGAATATGAGGACTTACCTCTTCTTGTTGTATCACCAGATCAGTATAAGGGAGGGGTGCAACAATTAGTGTACAGTCAGTCATGATATGAACTAGTTTGACATGGTCTTAACTACATATGCAACTAATAATTTATGGTTTCCTTTTCACTTATTCAGGAAGGTAGTATGCTTCTTGGAGACACTACATATAAAGTTTTGTGTTAGTATATGTGCTTTCAAGAAAACTTTTTCAGATTTCTTCAGACTCAGGAGGCAACTCTTCAACAGTGCACAAGTTTCCTTTCATCGCTTGCATAAATCTCAATCTGTCTGTTTGAATCTAAAAAAAAGCAGACAAAGAGTTGATATTTAATTAGATTTTCAGATGCTTGATTTTCACAAAATATTTCATAAAATGTTGGGGAAAGAGTAAACTTCTATGGAAAGCAAGAATTTGACCTTACTGTTCTTTATAATGCTAAATATTTATGACTGGCTAAAGTATTTACAAAAGAGCTAATCTGCACATTTTAAAGAGGTTCCAAAAATTAAAAGCAGCTGAGGAGAGCAGTTCAATATCTGGCAAAGGATCTGGCTGTATTTTCCAATATATATCCCACATACGTGATATACATGTGCAAAACAAGAACTTATATTCTGTGTATTAGATCTATGCAAAGAAGATAAAATGTCAAATCCCGTGTCTAAATTTTTACAGTTATCATTAGATTACAAATATTCAGGCTCCAGCGTGTAAAAACTTGAACGCGTTAACATAGGCATTAATCGTTCATCCTGTTTTTAAAGATGTAAATCCTCATCTTGCTTTGGCCTCACTTGGAAGGATGCTCACTGTCTCTAGGAATGAAAACCATGCTGCGGAGTTAAGTGTCTAACCTTGGGCATACACATTCAGCTAACAGAAGGCAGGAGGCTGTTCTGCTGCTCAGTGGTTTTGGGTTAGCCGATGCTCTGCAGCATCCTCTGCTAGTGTAGCTATATGTTGTGGTTCCCTGGGAGAGCTCAATGGTTGTGAAGCTCGGAAAACCCAGGTTAGTGGAAGCTTTTGAAAATGATCTTTGGGTGCTTGCCTAGTTGATAGAACAAGCGAGAGGAAGCTACGAACACGCAGCCCTTTATTGTGCTCCCCAAATTCTTGGGACTCTGGCAGCCCTCAGGGTTTCTTGTGGCTTGCTATGTGCATTTCTCACTCTGTTTTCCAGCTGTTGCCATGAACCAGGTACAAAAATCCATAAAAGAACATGCTGTTACTAAAAAGATTAATTGTCTGAGTGAAAGGAGGGATTTTTTTCTTTGACACCTATGCTGTCAGCACATCTTTATATTCGGTATCTGTAGGGAGAATTCACGTGCATGATTTCTGAGATCCAAGTACCTCAGCAAAAGAGAGATTCATGTAAGAGACTGCAGGATTCAGTTCTGCCATTTTGTGGTTTTGGGGAACCCGATGCTCTGCAACGGGCTCTTTCATTGCGGTTCTGCGTTGCGGGTTCCCACTTAGGCCTGTTCTTGACAAGCTAATTAAGACACTAAAATGGGGAAAAAATGCCTCATTCCTGGTGATTTGGGTCTGAAGAGCCAGACAATTCTACCAATCCACATAAATCCAGGCACGCTAGTAGGGCAGGAGAAAGCTGACTGTGAGAGGAGGGGACTGAGGTACTGTTGTACGTATGAGCCAATATTGCTCCAGGATAGTTTCTGTAATCACAAAGCTGTCTTCGAATGCAGTTAACAAGGCCAAATGTTGACACAATGTCATGCATTTCTGCTCTGAGGAGTGCTGTATCTATTAGGAAAAAGCATAACTGGTCCCAATTTCAACGTGTTTCTTGACCAGGCTAAACCTGAGTTGTCTTTTCTTTCCTGACCCATCTGTTTAGCGATATCCTGGACATGTGTATAGATACCATGTTTGGTTTGTTAATATGGTACAGTGCACGACTCTGACCTACTTTATCATTAATTTTTAGTTCATGGGATACTGGTATAATGAAAATGATTATGAAGAGGGGCACTGTTACTTGTTGCCCTCTCACACTTGTGAAAGTATCAGATAAATAGAGGAAAAAAATTCAAAATCATCCTCTTTCTGTGACCGACGACAGATTTTTAAGACAGGAAGCTAAGATTATTTTTAGAAAGAGGGCACAATATACAAAAGAACTAAAATATTTTGCTGAAATCAGAAATAACAGTTTTTAAAGTCTTGTGTAGGCAACAATTCAAAGTTCTGGAGTAAGACCTCTTTGCTTGAGCTACTTCGAAGTAAGCTATGAATTCAACCTGAATCTTGAGAATTAAGGTTAAGCAGAGCTTTTGTGTGTACTTCAGTTTTGTACTTCATCAGGACTCAAAAGGGAGCAAATGATACAGCACAAGGGAGCTACCTCATTTTTGAAGATGAGGATGTTAGTATCAGTTCAGTTTCCTCTTCCTGTTTGTACAAGTGTTTGGGAATAGCTCAGTGGTTTGATGGGGTGAGAGAGGAGGCAGATGAAGAGATGTTTTTGGAAAAACCAGGATCATCCTTCATGTCACAGGACTGGGCAGATGTCAGAGCTGAAGGATTTCTGTCCTTATCATATTAAATAATTGCACTTTCCGTTATAATTACTGACTTCAGAAGAAAGACATTGCAGCAACTGTTCTTTTTTTTTCCCCTGCAGAGTCACATTTCTGCAAAATAACATTTTTCAACGTTATACTGAAAGCATTATGAACGCTGCCAGCAGAAGATGCAGCACAAGATGGTGGAACAGTATATTGGTACAAACTGTCATCATCGAGAGTCAGCCTGCTGTAAGTCCTGCGCCTTCTTGTGTGAGCCCCTGTTAGCCCCGCGTACTCATCTTCTCTCTTGAGGTGGTAACTAACAGAGAAGAAAGAAATCAGTGTTCTGGATGGATGATACCAAAACCCCAAACCAGAACACAGCAGTATCCCTGTTAACAGTTAGAAGCATCCAGTTTACCGACTTCTGTGGATTTTAAATAAGGTCCTATAAAGAAGGTATGTCTTTATGGTGATCTTGTTTTCTGAGGCCTGTAGGAAGTGGTGGTTTATATTTTTAACCCCTTCTCTATGGTTCAGTTCGAACGGTCTCTGCTTGTGCTCAGTGATTCTGGTCAGATGAGAGTTTGGATTCTGCCCAGCATTATTTCTGGCAGGAGTTCACCTGAAGGAAGCAGTACAGTGAAGTATGATCCTGTGCCAAAATCAACTGTTGTTACAGTTCATCCTCTGGCCATTCTACCCTGTCTGTGTACAAGTGTTTCCATTTTTACTCTTGAATTCATCATGCATTGAGAGACATTTTACTCTTCTTCTTTCCTCTGTGGTCTGGCTGCCACATCTCACCTTCTTTGGTGTCGAAACTGTTTATTTCCGATAACTACCTATCAAGCAGAGCATGGCAAATTGCACACAGTTTTGGTATCATTTACCTGTTGACTTGCCCACCTCTGCCAGGATTTTGGTAGCTTCTGCTGCAAGAGACCTGTAAGCACAGGTATGTGGATGTGTATGTACTCAAGACCTAGAAGGAGGGAAAGACAAAACTATCTTACATAGTTCTTTTGATGCTTTTCTTTTTGTTCATATAAAACTTCTTAATGAAGGAAAGATATGCTTAAAAAGAAAATCGTGTCTGTGTTGCTGCCAGCAGCAGAAGCGCTTTCAGCTAGAATGGGATCAGGATTTCGTTGTACGTGTGTAGCATAAAGGCTGTCGGTAGTACGAGTGCTGTTAGTCGGCAACAAAGTTTACTCTTCTGACTGTGTGCTTATCTGGAAGGCCAAGGGCGTTGTAAGTTTTTCATGCAGGAAAGAAAGCATGGCTGTGGATTGAGGAGTCTCTTAAAGTGATCCTGTTCATTTACAAAGAAAGTAGGACAATCAGTTTCCCTGAAACTATTCCAGGATAGGAATAAAAAGAAACTTTTTCCTCACTTTCAGCTGTTACCCTCATTCAGCTAGCACCAGACCCAGCAGCTTTCTCAAAGTTTTTCCCTTTTATCCACACTGTCAAGACTTCAGCAGCTGTCTAGATGTCATCTTCTTTGATGCATCTGTCCTTTCCCCCATGCTTTTTCCTTTCCTGGTGTCACAGTTGCACATCCTGTTAAAAATATTTCCTGGGAAACACATCTATCAATTCCTGAGCAAACCTGAATAAGCTTTCTTTGGGGTGTAGGTGACATGCCTGTGGTTTGGTTTTGTGTCTCTGGCCATCCTGAACATTTAAGCTGGAGAGAGGCCAGCATTTACACTCATAGTTTGTATAGAGATTTAACTCGGCTCATACCAATAACAGCTACCAAACATCCTGACTGGCTGTACATGTAACTGGGGTAGCTGTGGCCATTATCCCCACACTGACATAGCTTTTTTTTTTACTATGTATTGATGTATCATGGCCTCTTTGTTTGTCTTTGCAAAGACTACTGTTTCTTGTCAGTAAGTATCCTGGTGGCATTATCGCCTGCCTACGGACAAATACAAAGGGCTCTGGTCATCTTTGTCAGCAGCAACATAATCTGCATTTTAGGCTACTGGGATTGCACACGCTCAGGTTCTACAGGGGTGACCTGAATGTAATTGATAGACATTATCACTTGAGTTAAGGGTTCGGTGAAGATCTGAACAGGCTGATAACATCTCTGTAAGAAACTTCTTGCTGAAGTTGTGTTGCTTGTATACTTTAAATAAAAGTTTTTGAACTGCTAGTTTCAGGCCCACCAGAATAACTCCATATTTCAAAGATGTTTAGAACAGAAAATCTGCTAAAGCACCTTCCTTTTTGAGGTGGAAACACAATAGGAGAAAAGGGGAATGTCTGCAGCCGTTGAAACTGCCTGCTGAGCTGATTTTGACCATATAAGCTAATAAAGTTCAACTGTGACCTTGTTTAAGCTTATTCCAAAAGTGAAGTCATTTCTGGCATCTAAAGCAAGTCCTTGAAGCTTTAAAATCGTGGCTCTGTAAACTGGGTTCTTCTGCATTACAAATAAACTATTAGTATGCACCATTTAAGACGTGAATATGGGCTGTTTTGCTTCAACCCATATGCACAGTTCAGAAGGTCAGGCATTACCGCAGCATCTCTCCTGTTATTTTAGGGCTCTCGTGTGTTATGGTTGGCCCTGATCACATGGCATTTGGTTTCAGTTATTTTTCCATGGGTTTGGCTTTTAAGAATAGACACATTTCAAGAAAAATCCAACAAGTTGTAAAGTTCACAAAGGCTGAGGACTGTGATCGCATTTAGACTGGAGCAGTTGAAAGGAGATAAGCATCTTGTTCTAAGGACTGTGATGGTTTAAACTAAATATAGTGTATCGAAGTTACGGGTAATGGAGAGAGCAAAACTTGGTGTGGGTTATGGGGCTGGGGAGAGGCAAAAAGAAAATAGAGGCAGTCAGTGTCGTAGTAGCCCTTAACAGCTTTCTTACTTAGACCAACTGTTACTAAACTACTTGAAATTTAGAGGCAACCAGAACCAAAAGTGGAAAAACAGTGCTCTTTGTTGAAGTAAAGTCCAGTAATTAGTTTGATAAATAATACCAAGGAGTGGAAGAGGGATTCCCTTCTGGTGAAAATGCTGACCCTTTGATCCCCAGCTGTGGCTCATCATTTAAACTGGTGTTTTTTCTTGTTTCTGTGGTTTTTACTGTAAGAAGTTTTTCCTAACCTCTGTGTAAAGACCTGTACAGCAAATGTAGGCACCCTTTGTTTAAAGAGTGCCTGGGGGGTAGAGTAAAAATTCCAAGGACTGCATTTCAAAATGTATGTGGCTGTTTAAATGATCAAATACTGGTAGTATTAAAAGGAGTGTGTGTCTCCTCTGTTGTCTCAGTCCTGAAAATTTGCCTCGGGGTTTACAGACTGGCCATCTAAGCGATGTGGTACGATTTTTCAAAACCAGGAACTGCTTAATGCTTTAGAAAATTTGTTTGCCTCAGACTCATTCCTGAAAATGCTTTTGAAAATGGAATGAAATGCATTAATGGCAGCATGAAAGAAGTGCGTTTTGTGTAGCTGTGGATTGGTAGAGACTCTAGCTGCTGACGCAGAAATACTAGAAGGCAAGGGAGACCTGAAGGAATGTGTGCTTAGGTCTCTCAGTCATAAAGAACAGTGCTATATATACATGAATCCAGAGAATGTATGTGGAACTGTGGATGTGGAGGCCTGAAAGACTGGTGAATGTGGCAGGGTTTATTTAAGCTTTTCAGACTCTGCAAACAAACCACTCACCAGAAGTTTGATGCTGCAGTCCTAACGCTTGTGGTTGGTCTGTATCTCACAGGAATGTACCCAAAAGTTGAGGAAAAACTGAAACACTTCGCGAGAAGCTACAGAATGAGATGATAGGAAAGATCTACCTCTCCACTATCTCCCACACTTCCTAGAGTACTTGTTGCTCATGCTGCAGGAAAGGTGTGGTTTTAACTTACTTTGACTGTTTTTGGTGTAACTAATTTTGTTTAAATACACGTGACGATATCAAGAGCTGAGATTTGGGTTTGTTGCAAAATTTGCCTCTTTTGTCACTGTTATTCTAATCCAAATTAAAACTTGATTCAAGAGTGCACTATTTTGGTAATGTAGATTTATCATATTCCCAGGAGTTTGGATGTGTGAAGCTTGAGGTTTACAATACTAATAAGTTTTTGAAGACATCTGACATCTTCTGTATTTTTTCTGTGCACTTGGCTTAAAATTGCTAGAGTAGCCATACAGTTAAACATAATATAACTACTGCTCCGGAGAAGAGCACAACAGAGATAAAGTAATACATCTACTGTAACATCTCTGGCTTCTCTCACTGCAGCATCAGACTGAAATGAGAGATTAAAAAGTCGATGTTCTGGTGCAATACAGAGACATATTCTCACTTTCCCTTTACATTAAAAACAACTTTGATGTGTTCCTTACCAATTCTCAGTTCTAACTGTTGCTTACTGGACTTGTGTCACCATCAGAGGGAATTATTTGAGTGAAAATCAGAAGCATGTGTTGAATAGTTTAGTGGAGTAACGGGACCTCGTCTGCTATGGCACTGGAGGAGTACTGCCATAAACCCAAATGCACAACTATTTAATGAACAGTAGCTGCACTGTTTGAATAATGCTGGTTAGCTCTACAGTGAAGTGAGGATTAAAACTGGGAACGTAACTATTTCCTTGCTCTCTAAGGAAAGGAAAGTAAGAACCAAGACTCCAAAAAGAAACAAGAATGTCTTTTTCTAATTATTTTTTTTATTTATTTCTGTATAGTGTTGCCTAGTTCAACAAGGACTCAGTTGACTGATTTAACCAAGGCCCCATTAAAATGGATTTTACTCTGGGTCACCTAGAGTTTAAAAAGTTCAGGAAGAGAGCAGAAGAAATATTTTTCAGTGTGCTTTCAGCATGCCTCTGCAGGGGCTCTGCAGCAAGCGAGCTATTGTGTGCGAAGGGCCAGATCTCTTGGACAGACCCAGTTAACCTGGGAGGGGAGAGGGGAACCTTGTCGTTAGTGGCAGGAAACCTATTATTTATTATCAGTCAAAACTAAAAAGTATGTACAAGTCTCCAGAGAGAATGGGGATGTAAAAGTAGCATCAGGTTCATTAAAAAGTATCTACCCTATGCTTCTTTCCTGCCTAAGTGTAAAAGTATTAAGACCTTTTCTCATGTTTTTTTCCAATGTATTTTGCTAACCCACACAGCTTCCAAATGATTTTTTTTTTTCCTTCTCTCCTCATGGTTCTTCTTCACCTTAAGAAAGCTCCACCAAAAATCAAACACAAAAAGACAAAAGGAGAAAAGAAATACTGTCCTATCTTTTGACAGTCTTCAATTTCTGGAAGAATATGTACCTATGTAACTAGTGTTTTTTAAACAGAAGGGAGCTTTTGTTTGTTTAGTGTATATTTGCAATGGATGAGGAGTCTGTGGCTAAGGGTCTCCAGAATGGAATATGAAGAATAAAAGCAACTTGAATTCATAGAAGTCATTGAGTTTTAGATTTTGTTCTTACTGGGATCAACTTAGACTGAGAATTTGTCTATTTTATAGTATGGTTGAGGTGCAAGGATTTTTTTGCTGGCGGTTTTACGTAAGCCTCAGTGAGGTGGTGAGCTTATCCAGACTGAAATAAGCACAAGTACACAGCACCCGTTCTCACAGTGTGGTTCAGCTGGTCTTGGAAAATCTGGAATTTGAATAACTAATAGATATTCTCAGCTCTGGTTTCCTTCAAGATGGTGCTTGTAGATATTGCTGTAGAGACAACATGTTTGAAATACTTGAATATGGGGGATTGTAAAGGTCAATTTTGCCATAGGTATTGAACTCTATGTAAAAATACAGGTTTTTAAGTATTTAAGATTGTAGCTATTTAAAGATTTAGTGTGAGGTGCTCTATAGACACAATCATCTTTTGATTTGTGCTCAGGAAAGGAGAAGCAAACTTCCACTTTTCTCTGTACAGGAGGGAAAAGATTAGGGCTAAATAGAATTGGCCAGATTATGAATTAGGTCTAAACATCTGGTGTCTTGGGATGCTCGGGTTAACAAGGGACCAGCAGGCACCAGTACATTTCAGACCTGTCTTCAGCTGTCTCTGAAATATGCTGGAAAAATTACAAACTCAGTGTTAAAATCTGAAATGATTTGTTTAATTTCTAGAAATTGTGTTATGCGGCTGCTCAGGCTGCGTAACTTTAAGGGTTCGTCTAACACGGGAATCGGTGCTCAGAGCGAGTGCCTTCCGCGACTCGGGCTTTGTTTAGGACTGGTATGGCAAGGGACATAGAAGTGCTACCACGGACGAGCACGACGCCTGCCAGGCCTGAACAGAGTCCCCTGTGCTAGAAACGGTCATGGGAATGGCACTGTTGTTTTATTCTTTTGTCTTGTATGAACCACCAACTGTTGCTGGTCAGAAATTTTCTGACAAAATGAGTCAATTCACTGAACTGGAATTGTTGCCAAGAAAGATTCAACTAGCTGAGTCTCCAGCTTAGAGGGGTTTTGGGTTAAAAAAAAAAAAAAAGCCCTTTGACATTCTCATTCTGACATTTTCTCTTTTTTTTCTATTCCAGTGTTGAAATGCTGCTTTCGTTCAGATAAAGGAGGTCAAAATCTGAAGGAAACATTTCAAAAGCGTGGAAAGCAAAGCCAATCTGTTCTCCTGCATATGCTTAGTCTGTGGACGTTTTTCCCTCCAAATTTTCAACTCCTTTTGTGGTAAGGAAAAATGTTTGAGTTCTTAAACGCTGACAGGTTAGGAAAACTGTTTCCCTTGCTGCTCCCCCTGTAACTGTGCAGCCCTTGTTGGAGGGCTGATAGCGCTGGGAGCCCAGCCAGGACCCAGGCGGTTCGGCGAGGCTCCGGCTGCTCTGAGATGCCTTTGTTTTGCTGTCATCAATGTCCCATTGTTTGCCAGGATAATTGCCCAGTTAATCCTAACTGGTAGGATAATTATATAAAGCTCATGCCCAGTGTAAACAGGAAACAATATACTTTCCTTATCTTTGCTAGGCATGAAGTTCCCTGGACTCCTATCAGCCTGCCAGGATTGGCCCTTAATTGTTTACTGCCAGGCAATATGGGGTGACAAATTAACATCAGGGACATGGGATCAAAGCCTAATCTCCCTTATTATTCAGGTGAAACCCCTGGGTTTAGGACTTAATTTTACTGGATCTAAGGATTACTCCTAGTTAGATTGTGTCCTGTATCTGTAGCCGTCCAGCTGGTTTTTCTAACTTTGAAACAAATAGTTCCAAAAGTTCATGCTTTAACAAGCCTTTTTTCAGTTCTAATAGTAGTTAGGCTACTGTGAAAAGGTAAAGTGTAATTATTTTTTTTTATACTCACAATAAAGAGGACAATTACTAAGTAGTAATACAGCTCTCTATAAAAATCTGACTCTTACTATAGCAAATCTTTGAACACTTGGTTTAATAATGATTTTAAACCAATCACTTAACTGTTAACAATTATGAGAAGCAATTTGAAAAGAAAAGTGTCTCGTAATTAAAAAATCGTGTTTAGTTTTTCTCCTATTTTAACCCTTGAGATTTAGGAACAGGTTTTGCTTTCCAGTCTCACGTTGAATATTGGTGCCTTACAGCATGAATGGGGCTGTTTGCTTCAGTGGGAGTGTTTGTACTGGTGAGCGTATCAACATGTGGCTCATAATAATAACTGTTCTAACAGTGTGTGCAAACTGTTAAGATATTGGTGAAAAATTGGACTGGGAAGAGAAAAAAAGTCCCACTTTTGATTTCAAAGTCATGAGTAGCACAGAACTGCATGAGAACACATTGTACGGTCAGATATTGCCCTAAATCTTATGAGCTAAGGGGGTGCGGTGATTGCTGCCTGTGCACCCTTCCTGCTGCCAGGTTTCTTTGCTCCATAAACATCTCTTGTACTTCCGAGGTTTGCTAACCTCCAGGTAACCATGCTGGAAGTACTAGTGGTACATCAGGCTCTGAATAATAACATTTCACCACTGGGCTCTCTAGCCTTGAGCAGCAGACCCCTGCACACTCTGATTTAGGGGCTTGTAGTGTGCACAAGGTCGCTGATGCTTTCTCTACTCCAGTTCTCCCACTACAGGTTTTGTGGTGGGTGGAGTTGAGCCCATGGTGGAAGTGGCAGGAACATTCCCTACAATAGCCTGAGGGGATTATTTGAATTTGCCTGCATTTCCCACCTATGTTAATGGCAAAGGCATGTCAAAAACAGCTGAAGAAAAGGCATTTTAAAGGGGTGTGTAAAACTTCCTAAATGAACCTGGTATGTTAGGAAAGACTTTTAGAAGTAGTGTAGAAATGTATCCTTCTGTCCTCAAACACCCTTTCCTTTCCCTTCCAGATAACATCTTGCAGGCCCACAGAGAGAAGTCCACTGTTTTAACATTTATTAGTTTTGGGTTTTGTTAACTATGTTATCCCCTGTTCCATTTGAATTTCTAGCTGGAAGGGCTATATGGTGCTTTATACAGTGCAGCTTATTTGTTCCTGTAAACCCTTCTGCCACCTTTTAACCATGAAAATTTTCATTTCTCAAGTCACTTTACAAAATTCCAAAAACGCATTCTGGAAAATCAGTGAATCCACATACCTCTCATCCATCTTTTGGAGGCTATTGCTTTAGATGAGAAAAAGCTTTCGAAATTAGTGGTACTGGGCAGGCCAACAAATCTGACCAACACCTTTTCTCACTTGGCTCATTCCCAATCACTGTTGAGAAAACGAGAGTGTGGAGTGCTACCTATTTTGGTAACTTTCTGGAATAACATGGATTTTGGAAGAAACGAAGGGTTGCCTGTCAGGCAGTTTTCTAATGGTCTCTGTCCTCATTCTCTTTATCTGGCTTCTCCATGACCAGGTCACTCTGAATGGTGACCTTCCCCAAGCTGTAGAAGCTGTAGAAGCTGCTCCAGGGATGTCCAGGAGACAGGAGCTTAGAAGCCCATGGCCTGGGCTGTGCCAAGGGTCCCAGCTTGAAGCAGTAAGAGAACTGGGGGTCCAAAAATCTCTAATGGCCACTGAGCTGCTCTGAAATGCCATTCTGTTAAAGCATCTGGGTTCCTAGGCCAGCAGGCAACAAAGCTGCATGTGCAATAACAGTTTTGTTTCAGAAAATAAATGCTATTTCACCATACGCTTGTATTTCATCGGATTTCTGGAAAATGTTAAAAAAAGTGATGTAAATTGAAAGTCTTTTTCAGAGACATGCAGCAATAACTAAGTGCAGAAAAATACTGCAAGGTGCACTTTAACTTAAATCTCTGAAGTCGAATTTGCTATGCTAGTTTACGGTTAATACAAGGATTTGTCCTATTAGTGAGCCAACATACTTTTTCTCATTCAAATCTGTGAATAAATTAAATGGAATGTTCTGTTACCATAAATTCTGAGAAGGATACACAGTAAATTGAGGCTATCAATTTCACAATATCTGCTGCTATCAGTTTCCTTGCCTTTCCCTTTCTGCTCTTTGTCTTTTCTGTTACTGTGCTTGTTCTGTGAACTGGCAACCTGCTCTGTACAAGCTCAACATCAGTCGAAAGACATTCGCTCTGATAATGCTGTATCTGCAAACCTTCCCCCAAAGGAATGCGACTGTCATGGCATCCTGGGAAAGAACACGTGATTTCTGAAGACCTTATTTAGGGCTCCTCGATGAAAATAAAGATATTAGCAGTGAACAGGGAACCAGCGGAGATGTTGGTATGTCCAGCTCTTCCTGCCGGTAGGGGCAGGTCTGAACTTGCATCCCCTGGCACTGCGTTCACACCTCCACAGCGCGATGATACAGCAGGAAAACAAGCTTTGCCGTTTCGCCTCATGGATGGCTTTCAAACTGGGCTCGGAAAGATGCGTTTGTGTGGTGGAACCTTATAAATAGAGCTAGGTTGTGTCTGACTGCAGTCACTGGTGGAACAACTGCTCTGTCCTGATCTGCAGGAGGAGTTGGAGTTTTCAACTGTCAATTGCTGACGGAGTTACTTTCTCGATGCGACTGTTTAAGGCTTGTTTTCCATGCTGATGTTGCTGGGTTCAAGCCCTCAGCTAGAAGTCAGACAACAAATGCTTGAGAGGAAGGAAGGACCTGTTGCTCTAGTGCCGTAATTGCATGCAGAAGGTTCAGATTCTGGCTTTGCTGCAGATTTCCTATGTGACCCTGCACAAACATCCCGGTGCATCAGTTGCCATAGCAAAACAGAGATATTGTTTCCTTCCTTCCACTGCCTGTCTCATGTGCAAGCTTTTGAGGACAAACATTTTTACTTATGATTTTGCAGAACAGCACTTGATACAGTACGGTCCTGACTTTTGGCTGGGGCCATTAGCTGCCTCCATGTTACCAATAATAAATAAAAACAAAGCAGCCTTGTTCTGCAACAATGACAGCCCCGGACGGCTGTCCAGGCAAGCCTGATCAGAAGCATATGCACGGTCTAGAAAGTATTTTATCTCTTATTACTAATTCCCTGGTTCATCCATCCTTCCAGTTATTCTCATGTAAAGAAACAGCCAGTGCCAAAAGCCAACGAGTGAAGCTGTAACTTCCTCCTTTCACTTCTTGAAAGGGATGCGGAGAAGTAGCAGCTGCTCCTCATGTTCTGGCATCGTGTTGATGCCTAAGTCCCCCTAGTGAGAGTGGTCCCCAAGGGGTGGAAATTGAGGAAGTGGGACCGGCAGCCAGACCAATGTCTCTTCCTTCAGCGCGTGCTAATAGACGTGACAGGAGGTTCATCCTGACCCGCGTCTCCGGTGGAGGATGCACGGAATCAACCACGTGCTGGGGGTCATCTGCGAGGCGGGGGCTGGGAATGGGATCGGGATCGTCTCTCGTGGCGCTGCCCTGAACGCTGCTTCGGGCGTCAGCCGTGCGTGCGTTTCCTATGAGGTAGGTGTCAGAGCCTGTAATGTTTTCAACTGCTACAGAAAAACAGCCTTAAAAATATGATCGCATATTTATCCAGAAAAGAGCTTTAAAAACAGGGTGTTGTGGGCAAGACTTTCCAGCCACCAGCCTCTGAGGGTGGAAAATGGCAACTGAGCCATTAGCCCACAGGAGTAGCTCTGGCCTGGAAGTGGATGAAAACGCCCTGTGCTCCGAGGAAGCTATGTAGGAAGAACTTAGCTTAAGTTCTTATGTTAGCGATGTCTATACTGGGCAAGGGCGCTCTTGTTAAACTGCTCTCTTCTATGGAAGATTACAGGGGTCTCTGGGACTTTTGTGGTGCTTAACACAAAGCTTTGAGAGATTTATAGTAGTTGGGGAGCAGAAAGGGAGCAGTTATGTTGGTGCGGTGATGCCTTAGCAAATGCGCTTCGTTGTAAACAAGCCCTGGGACAGCTACCGCTAGTATCGGAGTGGTGTCTCCTAATGGCATGGTGGGATGCTCACAGAACAGTAATTCACAGGGAGGAGTGCCCTCTACAAAATTACAATGTCTCCCTTTTCAGCTCCTGGTATGTTTCTGGAGGTTTTCATCAGCCAAACATTGGCACAACATGGTTTATCCTAACTGAGGAGACCACAGCTTGAAGTGATTGTAGGCCATTAGAGTTATAGCAAAGGGGAAGGTTTTAGGCACGTTTGGGGACTTTAAGAAATGTATTGAGTAAGGAGGCAATGCTTTAATCAGGTTCCAAGAAGAGCATGTAAAAAACCTTTTTCAAGTAAAACAAATTTCAATTCTGCAGTAAGGTGAGAGAGGGAGGGAAAAATGCTTACTAAAGTGATTCCTGTCAGATACCTCTGCTTCCTTTCTGACCTGCCCATTTCCTTCTGTTTTCCAATGGGTAAAAGATCTCTTGCCCCTGCCACCTGCCTGTGAACTCGTCACATCAGTAACATTCCCTCTCAATGTTCATCCGTTTTCCTCCATTTTCAGTCCTTGTCCTTCTTTTTCTTTCTGGTTGCTCTGTTTCTTGTTCGTTACTGCCTCACACTCTGTATCCACCATTGCCTTGATTTTTTTGGTTCTCCCTCCCCAAATGCAGGGTAATTCTCTCCACTTTGGTCATTTTGAATCTACCTATGAATGAGTACGCTCTCATAAAGGAGTGATATTCTGAAGTGTTTGGTATGTTGTTACTGTTCCTGTTAATTAGGGTTTCTGTAAACCTTGTTGGAAGTCAGTTCAGTGCCTGAACATTTGTGACTTATGTGCAAAAGGTTCTCAACTGGTCAAGCTCATATGACTAAAAATCATAGTTAAAGACCTTTGTAGTATCCGTGCCATGCCAAACGTATAGTTGCAGCAGTCAGATCCTTTCGCTCTTAGGGCTGTGGTTGTCAAAAGTGCCGAAGAGCCAAGTGCTCAAGGCCAAACATTTCTGAAGGTCTGTTTAGCTGTGTAACCATCTCTGAAGTGGGACTTTGCCCTCGGTGCTTGTTGCAGTGCCATTGAGTTTGGTCACCTAGTTTTTCCAAGCTCTATCGAGAACCTCTGTTTTCTGTGTTAGTTGTAGAATCCAAGCTTCAGTATGCATTAATATGCAGGCCAGAAACGGGAGGAAAAGAAGATAAGAATGTAGTCACATGATAGCGAAGCGGGAAGGCAGTATATGCAACTTGGTTCTTATCTGATCTTGACGATCCACCAACCATACAGGTTGTCTGGGGCTATTCCTTCATCTTTCACAAGCAGAAACTAAGTTTGTGTATAAATGTTGGATAAATACCTACAGGAGAGTATGTGCATTTGTCTGTCTTGAAAAATACTAACCAGCTTCCTGAGGAAGAGCTCTTACTCCCAAACAAGCACCAAGGACAACTTTCCTTATTCCCACAGAGAGACGTTTAACAATAAATTAATATTTACAAGATGGGAATCATTCTGAAGTGAGAAGAATTAAATTTGTTGCCCATGCGTGGGAGGATACTTTTCAGCTCTGATTGTGTTTTGCTATAAGATGAAATATATGACTTTTTTTTTTTTTACAAGGAAAGTTGTCAGTTAACACAGGATCAGCGGTAATTTTATTAGCCTCAGAACCGTCCAGTGTTATTTGGAAGAATCTGCCTCATTTTCTATCTGCACATCTGCGTAGCAGCTGCAGGCACATACTTCCCAGGGGCTCAGTCTAATTTGTAGAATTACAGGGGTTGTGCCTGGCTATAGAAAAGGTCTATTAGTGTTGCTCATGTTGCAAATTTAGGCTTGATGCCTTCCACATGCTTTTTTTGTTTTGTTTTGTTTTGTTAGTCTTTTTCTGTGTCCATCATTAACCCTTTGGAGAAATTTCTCTTAAAGCAAGGTAACTATTGTGTTGTCTAATTCCTGATTAACTTTTCTCAGCAGACCACAGTTTCGTACTGTGTCCTCTCTGAGTTTCTAACAACAGTGTCAGATGAACTGTGAACTCAGTTGGATTTTTTTTTTCTCTCTCCCTCTTTCTCTCTCTTTTAATTGCTTACAGAAATCAATTTCTCCATTCCTGGAAAGCAGCCACTCTCCCAGAAATAGCAGTTGACAGAAGAAGTGTGCATGAAGCATGCAAAGAAGAATATATCAGCCAAATTAAACCCTGAAGATACTTTAGGATGGCGGAGTGTCATCGACCAGATTTGAATTGGGTCGAAACACGAAACACAAGGTTTCACTACAATATTTACCAGCCTCCTGCACCTCCTGCTGCGCCGAGGCACAAGGCTGTATTCTTCCAGCACAGTAAATCAGTAGTGGCAGGGTCAGTCGTGCAGGCAGCTCCGCGCAGCTCCTCGCCTCACTATTTTAGTCCAACTGAAATCTACCATATGTTTATGTTCTGCAAGTGAAAAGCATCAGAAAAAAAAACCAAAACCAACCAACCCCAACACAAAACATTTTTCCATTTCTGAACCTTTGGACAATGTATCCGTTGTCCGGGGTCTGCCTGACCAAGGCTTCTTGCCAGACTGGAACCTCATAGAGAAAAGTGCCACCTACTGAATAACCGCACCACATCCTGCCCTCTTCCTTTGCTCTCTGCTCTCTAAACACGGCGATAGCTCGGCTCATCCACTCCAACAGAAGCTGACAGCTCCACCTCAGACCCGTTCTGCGCTTGGAGGAGCCCTTAAGCTGAATTTTCAAGTGGGAAAAACGTTGCATTTTTGTACGAGCTGGGGGGTATTGCTCTGTCGTCTTGTGGGAGGTGAAATGAAGTGTTTTTAAAAGTATTTTGCTGAATTTCTGATTTTGCTACTGGAAAAGAAATTGCGGGTGAGAAGAGAGCACTTCTTGTCAGGTTAGCTCTAAAAACATCACTTTGTAAACCGAAGCCAATTCTTTTCCTTTTGGGTCTGCTTCTTATTAAACTGTGTTGATCTCAGTTGTTATGATACCTTCACAGTGCCTTATTTCACTCCCGCTGCAGGGTCTGGGTTCACTGGAAGAGCCATGTCTTTCCTGCCAGATTATGGCCACA
The DNA here is from genome assembly GCA_008711295.1 of Anarhynchus alexandrinus. Lineage (NCBI taxonomy): Eukaryota > Metazoa > Chordata > Aves > Charadriiformes > Charadriidae > Anarhynchus > Anarhynchus alexandrinus. The sequence goes on along the minus strand of VUYV01000374.1, from coordinate 670,797 downwards.
CAAAACACAGTTTGCATCACAGAAATCCTATCACGATGGAAAGTGTAGTCCATGGAGAAGTTTGGCACAAAGCAGAGAAATGGGATGCAGGAGGACTTCATGAGATGCTGAGAAAGCTCAGTGGAACCTAGTCCTAAGAAAAGATTTTAATGTTTCCCAGTATTTTGGGTGGTAAATGTAATTGTGGGGGGAAATCGCAGTATTTTAATTATTCCTCTTTTATTTGAAAAGTTAAAATATATCTTTTTTTACCCATGAGATCAGATTTATAGCTTCTGAAGGCTGTCTTTGTGGATAGGTTTTTGAATGGAACATTGCATGGAGGCCATTTAAAGAGAAACTATGTTGTCCTTAAGTGTTCTGCAGTTGAAGGGAAAGGTGTTAAGACGTTATCTACATGACCAGCAGCTATGTCTCATTGAACTTATTATTATATCCAGACCTCCTGTGACCTTCCCCCATACAGAATAACCTCCTGTAAGGAATATAAAAATAATAAAAAAAAAATATATATATTTTGTAGTTAAAAGGGGCTTTGTAATCTGTATATCTATCTAATCTCACTCTTTCTCCATATTTTCAAATCCTCAGTATTTCTTTCTGTTCCATTCTTGGACCACACAGACATATATAAAAGAATTAACCATTTTCTTTTTATTTCATTGATCTTGTGGTAACCATTTGAAGAGATAACTACTCAATCACAGCAATTTGTTTCTGGAATGGTCATCTAAATATTTGGTGAAGGAAGGAGCAAATTAGTTTATTTGGTTTCATCACGGAGTTCATTATTTCCAGCCAGCTTTCTACTCAGTGTGCTGTAGCTAGTGAATTGTTCAAGAGGTTATTAAGAAGATGATTTACCTACTTTTTTTATGGGAACAGAGTTTATCATTTGATAATTTAAGCAATTTGATAATGAATTTCAAGTACAAAGGCAATTTGAAGAAAATAATGTTCATTAACTGTATGTGGACTAATGATACCTGACGTTCATCTGAAATTTGTTGCACAAGATCCAAGTGCACTTTAGCCACCATTACCATACTGATCCTGCTGAAATAATTGATTAAACTCCCATAATCTGCAGTGGAGCCAAGAATTCATCCTCACTTGAGGTCTTTAAGCCCTCTTGCTTTTTCTCTCTTTAACATATGCCTTCTCCCTTTCTCTCTGTGAGCCTAAATTCCCCTATCTATGTTTATGGACTCACTACATCCATCATTAAAATGCGGCTATTCCTGTTCAGCAGCTTGCAGCAGAGTAACATAAACAAATGAAGAGAAACGCAGGAATGGGGTGTCAAATATCGTAGGTGGCCTTAAGATTTCGTTTTTAACATTTACAATATTATTAAACCGTGTTTTGACATTTAAAATTACACCACCTTGCCTTTGCATGTGCTCTTTCTTCAAACCCATAGTTTTATTTCTGACAAACTGAGCTAATTCTGTAAGAATTGCTCGAGTGCTTGAAAGCACGTGTTGGCAGGTGCAGCTAGGAGCTGACCACATCATAAGCAGGCACACAGAGTGGATTCAAGGCTTTCGCCTACAGTTAAGGGTAGTTTTGTCATCGATTTAGATAACAAAAAATATCTGGCCCGGTGCAATAAATGAAAGATGACTAATTGCGTTTTCCTGTTCATTGTTTACCTTTCATTCATCATCTGGTCTTTAACTATGAGCTCATTATTTTATATTCCTTCAGCTGAATTTGTGCGAAAGAAATATATTCTCGCATGCTGTGTAACCATCTGTTTGCTCTGGCAGCTTCCATAGTTTTGCCTTTCAGGAGGCTGCCATGATATTATGCAAACATGTCTGTTCATTTGCTACACCATCTCGGGTACTGCTTCAGCCGTTCCAGCTCTGTTCCAGCTTTCACATCTGTATTTCTAACTGCGTAATGTCCAGAGTTAAGCCAACTCCATAGCTATTTGGAGAACTTCAAAATGAAAGAAGATTAATGGTCATTTAATAACCTGTGAGCAAAACTCTCTGCTTTGGTTGTCTTCATTGTTTAACATTAGTTGATGTATGTGCAAAAGAAGAAATGAAGTAATGGGAACAAACTCGCCTAAGTCAGGAGATGTTTGGAAGTCAGATGCATTTTTGGTTTGGTGAGAGCCTGAAAAAGTAGCAGATCTGTGGGAAACATGAAAATATGTGCGTTAAAGCAAAGGGAGTCTCCATTGGTCAGCTTTACTGAAATACATTGGTAGAATGTGCAGAACTACTTTTGTGGTCTGAAAAACAAATAAACATTGGGTCACATTCCAGTACGTGCCTGTAGGCATAGGTCCTTGAAGTCAGTGAGGGTACGCCAGTATATTTTAGCTCAAATCTGTCCCTGCGTACAAATAAAAATGGTGATGATAGGCCATTTTTTATGACTGCATAGGTCAAACCCAGGTTTCTGACAAGCTGTGCTGTCACCAGTAAGTACCTACTGCCACTCAGCAGAATGAATAAAGGCATACAGGTTGCATGTATTACTATGCTATGGATATTTTTTCCTACTATCATATTGATAGCCATAGTGCTTGGCTCTTACTTTCCCTTTTTTTTTTCCCACCCCTTTTTCTTTTTTTCTGCTAACAGCAAAATACCTAAATGGATGGCTTCTGTTGAGCCTGCACTCCGGCAAAGCACAGCTGCTGGGATGGACTGCCCCGAACCCTGCGCCGGCGGAGCGTGAGTACTGCTTCTGGAGAGCGCTCCGGTGATGGGCACCTGTAAAATGGTTGGTTAAGAAAAGTAACATCACTCTCAGGCATAGACCAGAAATAGGAGACAAGGTTGCTGCGTGGCGTTGTGCCGAGCCAGCGCTAAGGACGGTGGTGCTTCAAGTGGAAGTACCTTTTCCTAGCTGGTTTTGAAAACAGAAAGTATGAAGGAGCTTAAGGCTTTTTGGGGCAAATTTTGATATTGGTCACATGGTACAGTGCAAATCATGAGTAACTCACCTGAAGAAAATAAGACTGTAGTAGGAGGTACCTCGCGTTTTGTTTTTGCACTATCGTATTTGCTAGTATAAAACACAAACTTAAAAATAAATTTTATAATAGCCTTATTTCCATTAAGAAGTATTGGAACATGAATTTTCTGGGGTTTATTTTTTATTTTTGAGTAATTCATTGTGGGGCAATCCATAAAATTTCTCAAAGTCCTGGGGGAATTCTAACAAGCCCCACTGAATATCTACACCCGTGTGCTGGGGAAGGGGTAAAGAGCATTTGCATTCAAGGCAAACATCAGGAAACATCAGTTGCAAATGTAGTCAAATTATTTAAGCCTCAAGAACTAAAAGTAGTTGAAGAAATGAGAATTTTAGGACTTTTAGAATTAAATGGAAGAATGTAGCGTTCCGGAGAAAATACTGATATGTATTTGGTATGTTTTAATATTGGATCAATACATTCCCCTTTTTTTTTGTCACTGCTGAGTCCAGATCTGCAATGCTGTTGTCACATCAGTGGACTTCAGAAAAATGCTAGTAATTTGAAGGAAATACAGGCAGAGGCAATACATTTTATTTAGAGGCAAGGAAGAGTTCTCCTTTTGTAAATGCAATAGAAAGTCTGGATTAATAGTTTGGCTAAAACACAATTAATGCTTTCCAGGTATCTGTGCACATGAATATATATCAGGGAGAGTGACTGTTTGTTTTTGTCTTGTTCATAATTATTTCCCTTTACACTCTCCCAGACAGAGGACTATTTTTGAAAACTATCAGGAAACTGATATTAAAGTTTCCTTCTTATGATCGTCTTTTTTTCCAAGGAGTTAGCTGTGGTCGGTCTTGTGCTCCTTGTGGTTGTACCGAGACAGTTGTTAGGCAAGTGTTGCCCTCCACTGGGGGAGGGATAGATGATAGATGAGCAAAAGGACCCCTAGGTCTCTGCTCTGTGTGTCCTAAAGCGGTTCCTCTCTTACCAGGAATTTTGGGAAGCAGAGGGCTCTTGACCCCCGTCAGAGGGCATCTCAAGTTGTCCCTGGGAGGTTTTGTCCTCATTTGGTATAAAAGGGGCCGTGGGTCTGTTCCTAAAAACAAAGCAGGCTCTCAATTGATGTGTGCAACGTGTTGGCAAATTGCCATGCCACCAGTAGAAATGTGCTGGAATTGGTGTGCAAATGGCCATGGCAAATCTCCAGGCTTACTGAAACCTTCCTTCTCATGTAATTCACAGCAATTCTTGAAAGCTTCCCAACTTTTTCCTATGTTGCTATTTTTATTTTGAATGGGAAAGGGGGAAAGAGCGCATGAACAGTACCAGATGTAGACACCTTTTATGTAAAATTATACTCTGCTCTTCTAATAGCACACAGAGATGAATTCATGCTCTGCGTTGGCATCGATGTATGGTCTGCATTCACAAGCGCGTTGTGAAATTGATTCCAAACCGAACATCAGTATTTCATCTGGGAGAAAATGCCTTGGGTAGCTGCCTATGTACAGGCTGCATTTTTAGAATAATGATGGCAATGCCTCATCTGCCATGTTCGCTTCCAAAAACCAAGAACAGTTCCAATTTTTCCTAAGCCTATTTTGGGAAACAGCAGTTCTTGGCTCTTCAAGAATTCATGCTAGCGAGGAACTTAATTGGCTCATTAGAAAGACTAATTTGGCAAATCAAATCATAATGTTTTATCCAAGCTTTACAGTTTAATTTAATTTTGGGTAATTTTCAAGACACTTGGGAAGCCAGCTGCAATCAAGGATGTTGGGAATGGCAGCTCCAGACGAGCTGGGGAGCTGGCTGCACCGCAAGCAAGGTTTGGGGATGGTTCCTCCCCAGAGTGTGTGGAACAGCAAGCGGTGTCCAGAGCTTAATTCCCAGCCCTTTCCAGCAGCTGGTGGGTAAATCCTTCTCTAGAGGGAGACCCCCTCAGTGGCAAAAAGCATATGGCAACTCCTTTGTGTTATCTGGATACACAGGCTCTCCAAATTGTACAGTAACACCTGAAACAAAGGCACTCAATAGCTTGATTGTTCCTCTGTTGACACAACAGCTTGATTGTTCCTCTGTTTGGCTCCGGGGAGATCTTATTGTGGCCTTCCAGTACCTAAAGGGGGCCTACAGGAGAGCTGGGGAAGGACTTTTTACTAGGGCATGTAGTGATAGGATGAGGGGGAATGGCTTCAAACTGGAAGAGGGCAGGTTTAGATTGAACATTAGGAAGAAGTTTTTCACTTTGAGGGTGGTGAGGCACTGGAACAGGTTGCCCAGAGAGGTTGTTGAGGCCCCATCCCTGGAGGTGTTCAAGGCCAGGCTGGACGTGGCCTTGGGCAACCTGGTCTAGTGGGAGGTGTCCCTGCCTATGGCAGGGGGTTGGAACTCGATGATCTTCAAGGTCCTTTCCAACCTAAACCATTCTATGATTCTATGATTCTAAACGTTCTCCTTTCCCGTTACAGCTCACCCTGGGTTGAGACTGGGTGTTTTGTAATGCAAATTGCAGGTATTTACTGACCATAACCACACCATGTTTTGAGGACTGTACAGTGAACCCAGTTGTTTCAGACATTTACAACTATCAGTTTCTAAACCACTTAAAATCACTTGATTGAGACTTTAGTATTTCTAATGGACAGTGGAGTTGTGTTTAATGAATATGCCTGGTTTGAGTGGTTTCCAGATATGCCATTTAGCCTATATATCACTGTCTTCATCACTTCTCATTACTCCCCTAAATTGTAACTACCTTTGTACCTGCTGCATTTACACACACATGCACGAACACCATGTGAGCAATTCTCTGGAGGGGATATTGCTGCGTAAGCCAAGAGCTTGCATGTTTCTATCTGTTCAAAACTCTTATGAGTTTAAAGCACTTTTTAGCTAAAAGATATGTAGAAATTCTTGGCTTTTAGTAACTATGTGTCTTTCTCCTTCGTTTTCTGAGAGGGATATTTCTACATTACAGGTCATGTTGGCCCGTGAGCGCTCCAGTGGTTTAAATGATCTGGAAAATCTGTTTCTAGGTAAATCTGTTATAGTTTATTTAGTATTGGAATTTTAGTAATAGGCAAGCTAATGAAAGAAAGGTAGTCACACAGAGCAAAAGAAGTAATGATTTTTTNTTTTTTTTTTTTTATTTAAAGGAAGACCTTCCTAAACCCGAGCTGGCAGCTTAAGAGCAGGAGTTGCAAAGCTGAAGCTTGCAAGACTGGTGGTGTCCTTTATGGGCACACATACCAGCTCCAGAAGACTATACTTTGAATACTTGTTTCCCTCTTGTTATGGAGATAGGAGGCAGAAGACACGCTCCACCTCAGCTTTCCAAGACGTAGGAACACAGACGTAGGTGTGTGTCAATTTTCCACTCCTAGTTTCTCACTCAATGGTGACAGTGGTATGCTGCTGTGGGCTCAAGACTTTTGCTGTATTTGCAAAGCGTGAGAAGTGATTCCCAAGAATAGGCTAATTTCCCAATTAGAAGACACATGTCCACATGCACATGGCTATTCATCTAATTCCCGCTCAGTCTTGCTGTTCTTAAGAGCCTTTCCTCACTTACTATGTGGTATCTCCCACGTGAGCCAGCTCAGTCAGCCGTGGCACAATATGGTATCACAATGACCCTGTTATATTGTCAAAACCAAACATAGGCATTGGCAATTATATTGCCACTGATGGAACAAAGGAGCCAGACGTACAAAAACCCATCATTCAGCTTTATGGGGGGCAGAGTCAGACAAGGGGAACGTAGCAGACTCCGTTGAGTACCTGGCCATTGTAATGCGTCTAGCTCTTGATTGCACAGACTGTACAACATGACATATTTGCTCTAATCAGCGGAGGATTTTGTGGGAGTATAGGTCTACACGCACTCAAGGCATTTGGCGTTCTTCTATAAGCCTGATAACATCTCTGACAGGGAGGGCAGCGGGCTGCAGCAAAAAAAAGAGGCTATTTCAGATGCAGGGAGGGAGATGGAGTGCAGCACTACAGAGCTCCGGGCAGGTTTCATCAATCAGAAGAGTTTACACCAACACGCAGGAGGAGATCTTCACTCCTGAAGTTCTTCAGTCCATGTGTTAGAAAGAACAACATAGTAAGATCTAACTGAGGAAAATGCTGAGTGTCTTCCCTAAACATGGCAAGTTCATGGCTTGATACTGGTCCCTGCCTAAGGTCAATATTTAATCAGATGAATGGAGTATTTGTATAAATGCAGCTTCTTGAGCATCCCAAATGCTGCGTCTATTTGTAAAGTACTATTTAAAGTGTTTACAATTATTCAGCAATACAAGTCCCTGCAGTAACAAGTTGTTTGCATCTACAGTTACCATGTGGAGTTGAACTAAAGTCTAAGCAAGGCTTTCCGTGCCTGTAAAGGTTTATGATTGTACTTCTTTCTTATTTTAACAGAATTTTGTACAGTAGATGATGTGTGCGCTGTGTATTTTGGGAAACGAAAGCAATTACTGCTTTAACAAACATTCGGCAGAATGTGATTACTTCAGCCCACCTGCAGGTGATTTTTTAATCCATAGTGCAGGCAGTTACGAAGATACTCTAATCACCTGCAGGAAAAGCAAAACAAACAAAAACACAGCAGGAAAAGCCTATTTCTGATTAAGCTGGTGGAACTGAGACTAGCCAAAGCAAGCTGTGTGACATAACAGGAATGGAGGGGCCCGATGCTAAAGTTAACCTCAGGAAAGTTACTGGAGTTTGCAGATTAATTTGGATCCAATACGCTCGTTGTTAACGACCTGTTCCAGGATTCTCAGAGGTAAGAAAAGTAGCCTCCTAATTACAGATGGGATTAGATGCCGTGCTATCTGTTTTATTAACACTGACTTGACCGGAGTCAGGATTTCATCCTTTAAAACATATCCAGCTCCCAGAAGTTCAGCCGTTTCGATCTCACCAGGTCTTCTCTTATCTTCCTTTTTTCTTTCTGTAGTATTGCAACTTTGAAACTTCTTGTGGAAGTCTCTAAAGTAACGGCTTGTGCAGCACCCTCTGAAATAGGCAACTGTATGGCCTCATGCAAATCGAGAAACTTTGCAATTTACCTGTTCTATAACATTTCCTGGGCTAAAGAAGGGACACCACAAATACTCTGTCAGGGAAGGCAGTCTGTATTGGTTTTGCCAATCTACGTGTTTCTTCAGAATTTACATTTGTGTCTCACGCAGGTCTGCGGTGGTGCCCACCGTACTGCTAATGATGGCGCTCACATTTGGGACTATGTGATTAACATAGTTTGTGCCATAAAACAGTATGGCTAGGGCAGTCTGAGCCGTGCTCACAGCGAGCAAAAGCCTTATTTTACCCTTCCTCTGTGGTTTTGTTTCTTCTTTAAATCCTATGTTGCAATTTCCATATCTTTTCACTATGACGTTGTCAAAATTTAGAATAGGTATTTATGCACTGATTTAGCCTGTTCTCACAAAAGGGCTGCAATTAATTTTGATTCAGCATTTGTTAAATTTTACACAGGCTGTTGTCTAAACATCCCCAAAAGCTACCCTAAAGTTCAAATAAATTTAAATTAAGAAATAATTTCACACAACATGCCCAGTTTGTGCAAAATAGGAGCTAGATACGATCCATCCATTCTTATTAAAAAACATCTAGTTTGAATATGATTTTAAGTCATAACATGAAGTTTATGCATCACACCCTGGATGGTAGTTGCCTACTCAAACAGCGTCTATGGTTGCATGTAGTCAGTTACCTGGAAACACAGGCTGCTGTCTTGCTCGTGAAGATTACAGAGAGCACCTCCTCAAGCTTCATGGCCTCACTAGCTGTGTTGCTGTATTTTCCTCAGAGTTCTGCTGTTTTGTTGTTCTGTTAAACATGTGGGAAGCGGTCGTGCCTCTCCCTTTTCAGACTGCCCGGACGTGCTGCAACCCAACCTCCCTTGCTGTGGCAGCGGCTCAGAAGTCCAGAAGACCGATGCATTTATGTATTTCTACACTGTTATTGCCGTGTGGTCATATATTAGGAACTATACCCTTCCTACACAGTGTTCAGTGATTTAATGAGAGAAGAAAGTCCTTTTTTTTTCTGTGGTTTGAGGTGGGTTAATTCATGCTGCCTTTATTTCTAGTATCTCTTGGAGACCATAGTTCAACTGGAAGCCTTCTTTGTGTATCTACATGGGGGGAGAGACACTTCCCTGCCTATGAGCAGATAAAGCCACCAGCGTTGGAGAGCAGTGCTGCTCAGGCGTCACGCCAGGCATGGACCCAAACTGTCCTGACTCACGGGAGGCCCAAAGACAGGCTCAGAATGCCACCCCAAAACTTCATTTTTTCTGTGTTTTCTCTCACGTGACTTGGAAAAGCCGCTGCGCTGGCATGTCCACTCAAAAACCCGAAGTGCCAAGCCACTGCTCTCTGAATGGCAACATCCCTTCGTGCCTCTCTTCTAGCCACAGGCATAAAATTGAGAGCCCTTGTAGATCCAGTGCCCGATCACCCGAATCTGTGAACCGCCAAACCACGTGCAACATCTGTGCAGTCTAACCTGACACAGCAGCGGGAGACAACCTTTTCCTCCTTTTCTTTATTTCTTTTTGTGTGGGTGTGTGTAAAAATACCATCAGATGAAAGAAAAAATGTATTCTCTGCCTCGGAACAATGGAATGGTGACTTCTCACCCATTAAATATTGGAAATGCAAGGCTGGCCGGGATCATCTGAACACCAGTTCCAAAATACCGTCATTATGGGCAGTGACAAAATGGATGTTCAGTTGCAGAGGCTACATCAAACTGTTTTCCCGTGTCTCCCGGTGCTCTACACACCACAGAAAATTCGCTGATCACTTTATCACTGAAGCAAGGATTGCAGCAAAGGATAGGAAGCTGCAACAGCAAAGTGTCCCAAGAAGAGTGCAGGAGAGACTGAAAAACATGTTTTCTTCTAAGACCGAGAGCATCTTAGGTCCATGGATATTTGTTTGGCAGATGTGACAGTGGGAGCTTGCCTCGTGCCCTCTCTGATATGGAGGAAAAAATTTAAATGAGCCCAGATTTGGTGCTCAGTGAAGCTTTGTACCATTCAGTAAAACACACCTAACCATTTAAGTGCTTCAGGATGATGCTGTGTGTGCGTGTTTTCAGCAAAGAAATAATATTGAGCTTAGGTAACGAGCAAGAAGGGGTTAAAACTTAGTAGCACACATTCTTTGGGGGAGGGGGGGGGAATGTAGGGAGGAGGGTTGTGGTACCTGATTTGTTTATTTTTGCAGCTGAGTTTTTTTCCTCTTAGGACGCCAGCGTGCCAGAGCAGTGCTCCGTATACAGAAGGTTCATTTACAGTGGCAGGCAGGCAGCTGCGCTCTGAGCTCTATTTAGTTTGCGTTGTGATGGATGACTTGAGTGGGAGACGTGAAGAGTGAATTAACAGCTTTAGTAAAAACACATTGTTTGTCTTCCCATTGACTTTCCCCTTCGCGTTACCTCGCTGTCTTACCTCCCTCGGGTCGCCGTTCTTGTCTGTCTTGCTCTCCTCTTGTCTCTCCTGTCTTTCAGGACTGCTTTCCTCCCTTGTTTTTGTTGCTGGGTTTCTCTCTCTCGCTCTTTTTTTTTTCTTTTCTTTTTTTTTCTTCTTTTCCCCAAGCTAGTTTGCTGAAAAAATTAGAAATCATTGCTTCTGCTGCTTGTGGTCTGGGTGGAGGCCTGCTTCCCAGCTGGGACACTGGTCTCAGTGTGAAGACCTTGGGAATCCAGTAAAACTAAATCCAGTATTCTGTTGGCGAATAATTTATATCTGGACAGCAAGATGCCTTCAAACACCTTTTCCAGCTGTGTTTGTCCTAAAAGGTGGCTGAAAGAGATTGCCAATACCTTCCGCTTGCTTCCCAGTGGTAACTGGTTTAGCTCACCATTTACAGAAATGGTTTAGGTTGCCCCTCATCAAGCCCCACTTTGGCTTACACCCAGCCCATGCCAATGGAGCTGAGGCAAGCAACCCATCTCTGTAGAAGATAGTTCTGGAGGAGAATTGAGGTAGGGCATATTCAAAGGGTAGTCAAGCTGCTAGGATAGTCGCCAGGAATCTGGGAGGCTGATGTGCAGGTTTTTTATTCTTCCACAGTCTTTTTGGTGGTACCCTCCCACTGCATCAGAAAAATGTTACTGTCCTGCAGGGAAATGTCCTATTGGGTTTTGTTTCTTCCTTTTTCTTTCCTTGTAGTACCTAAACATGCGCCACATGAGATGACTAACTCTGAGTGTAAAAAAATGAATTATATCACCCCTAACTTGAGATTTATAGAACTGGAAGTTTTGAGTTCTTGTCTTTATTTTTTTTTGAATGACACAAAAGCATAGGGCTAAATGGGACCTCAACAGATCCTGCAGTTTCTTCCCCAATGCAAGGCCAGACAGCCCATATTTATGAGGGTCCTCACAGATGTTTTCCCGCTTATTCTTAGACATCTGCAATGATGAACACACTATAGTCTCTCCAGGCGATGCATTCTTGACTTCTACTATCCCAAACATGAGAATTTTTTTTTCTTAATTTTCTTAATTCTTGTGTCTTCATGATGAAATGTAATCCCCATTACTTTTATTCATCACACATCTTGAGAATAGATTTCCTTTCCTTTCTGCAGCATCCTTTTATTTAGTATTCTACGTACCTCCTGCACGCTCATCTGCAGGCTCAGCAGTCCAAGTTATGTCCTGGTTTTCATCCAACTTTCATCCCGTTCCAATATCTCCTCTTCTTTCCTGAAATGCAGCACCCCAAAATTAGGCATTGAGCTCTGTCTGAGCAGGCTGGAAGTGACGCTTCCCACCTGAGCCCCACCGATAGTACACTGGCTGTACATCCCATTGCGACATTCACCTCTTCCAGGGATGACCTGCTGGCTCAGGCTGACCACAGTACTGCATCCCATTATCCAGCCCATAGTTCCTTGGTTGGTATTCCTGTGTACTCATAGCACCTTGCACATGTCCCTGTGGAAGAGCATCCTCTTCTTTACAGTCTGCCATCCAACTTGCTGCTTGCCCCTCCTTATCTTCATGTCATTCGTCAATTAATAACGTCTTTCTTCCACTCTCCTGACTATTACCTACCTGCTCCTCATCATGTAGTCATAGCAAAAATCCCGAGGCAATCCCTGGCAGAGTCCTAGCTTCCATTTACATTAAGCATTGATAAGCAATCTCTTTTCCTACCAGTTTTGTATCTGACCTCTTACATTTTAATCACATGGTTGGTTGGTGTGATTATAAGAAAATATGAAAGGCTTTACTAAAGTAAAGCTGTGTGATACATTCTCTTCTGCATAGCCACAAGACCTGATACCATATCGTAGATGGAAACTAGAATAGTTTGACATTATTTGTCCTTAGCATAGGTTCACACTGCCCCTCGAGGACCTCTTGTCTTTTCAGTGCTTACAAATAGATTGTTTAATTATATGTGCCAGTATGTTTTGATAAATGAAGTATGCTGTCAGGCCTGCAAATTCCCAGCTGCTGTGGTTTTTGCTCCTTTGTAAGAATAATCACCATTTTCACTCTTCTGCAGTTTTCTGGTATGTTATTAATCCTCCATAGATTTCCATAGATAAGCAGTTGCCAGGGGGCTCTGAGATTTCACCCGTCTTCCTCAGGTTTTTGTAAATCTTAGCATGAGTTGAAAGTATTTAACTTACCGAAGTACTCTCTAACTTGTTCTTTCCATGTTCTTGCCTCTTAGTATTATCGAAAATTGCTATTTAATTGTGATTTACCTTCTCAATTCTAGTGTATAAAAAAAGCCTTAAATACTTTCTCAATACTGTCTGTCAACAGATCCTTATTGGCTTAGTAGACAAACCTTTTCCTTATAATTTCTCAGATTACTGCTGTACTTAATATGACACGAGATGCTGCTTTATAGGGATGCCTTTGCATCGTTTAGGATAGGAAAAATAGATTTTCCTAATGACAGCTGAACTAATAATGTATATAGGAGCCAATCCTTAAAATATCAAATATATCAATATTAATGACAAAAAAAAAAGAGAGAATTTGTAACATCTTCTACATGATGTAGGAAGTTAGCTAAATACATGTAAACCAACTTAATATCTGGGAAACAATTGTGTAGCTGGCACACAATTTGCTTCTTGTTCTTCATCCAGTGATGGTGAATCACTGTGTCAAATTGCATTACGTAGAAAATCTGATGGGGTTCAGTTCCCCTAAGTCACATTTACACTGAAGCAGAGGTGGGCTCTGATATTTTTCATTCATTGGGTATACGTCGACATGCAGTACAGAATCCTAAAAGATGAGAGTTGAAGTGAATCACATCCTTTGCTGCCAGGCATAAGGGTGTATCTGAGAGTACAACAAATGAAACATTGGTTGAATTTTGTTATTGCCTAGTGGGGCTTTGGTGTCAATTTAATAATGAAGCGCTGAACTAAATAGAAACTACGAGTAATATCTGTGAGGGGAAAGTAACACGGCCATTAAATTTTCCCGCTAGCAACATGACTACTCTTCAGTTTTATTGAATCGTTTTTGCTTCAGTTAGGGGGTTTACCTCTACATGTACACAAAGTTAGGCTGGAAAGGAAGCAAATACAACATTAACAGACCTGAACGGAGAAGGTAACCTTTGGCAGTAACTTGTGATGTGACCAATTCTGATGACAGTGTCACCTGCATATATAAGTCTAAATAGTAGTTGAAATATATATGTTAGGAATGAACTGGTTTTCTTTTCATTTCTTGTGATAAGTCTCACATGAGACGGCACTCAAATTAATTCAGAGCCTATCATTTCCAAGTTAATTGAGATTAAGGAAAAAGTTATTAAAAGATGAAATTTAGGGTCTTGCTTTTTTTTAGTTTTTAAGAAGCAGAATAGATAGATGGTTTATATTTATTTTTTTCATTTTTACAGCACAGGAGAGCATGTGAAAATGAAGAAGTCTTTATCTGCAAAGCAGTAGTGATCTCTCTTCCCGCTATCAGTGAAAGCTGTCGGCATTGATTTTGTAAATGTGGCATTGAAAAATAAACAGTTGCTCCTCACAGATAGTCTGGTTCACTGGAGTGAACGCATCTCTTTTTGAAATTGAAGTTATAGTTTGGATAATATGTGTGTGGCATAAACCCATGTGTTTTGAAATACGATGATTATGCAACTAGTTATAGTTACTAATTACTGTTTGTCTTTCAGGAAGAAAGAAAAGGGCTCTGATGGGCAAGGTGCTGTGCGAACACATGGCATCTGCACGGATGTTATCACAGAAACACAGGCTGAATGGATTTCGAGAGATCAGAGTTTATCGTGCTGCCCCAAGGCAAGATTAACTATCCCTGTGTTATTCCTAAAAGATGTTTGTCTAACTCGTTCTTGAAGGGCTCCAAACACGGACACTCCACAGCTTCCCAGGGCAATTGATTCTAGTGCTTTACTACCCTTCCTGTTAGAGAACTTTTTTCCATCATGTTTAACGTAAATATCTCTTATTGCAGCTTAAGCTCTTCATTTCTTTCCTAGCCGCCGCAGATATTGGAAAAGAGGTTATTTGCTCCGTCTCGCAGCAGCCTCGAACACTGTTATTTTAGTCCTCCCTTCCTCAGTCTCCTTTTTCTTTTTGGCTCGATGACAGCAATTAATTCAGGCTCTTCTTGTGCCTCGGCCACCCTGGGCCCCTGGTGTCTCTCTCTTCTCTTTCTCAGAGGACTTCCTAGCGGTTTGCCTTCCCTGAGGCGCACCCCAGGCGGGATGCCGCTCTTCAGCTGGGGCACTACCAGCGCTGAAGGACTCCTGCCTCAGCCGTAGGCTCCGCTCCTCTTTGCATCCCGGCGAGGTGCGTCCTTTTTTCGTAACAGATTGCATGGCTGATTCACGCTCAGCTGGTGATCCGTCGCAACCTCCAAGACCTGTTATGAAAAATAACAGGTCTAACCCTGGCTAATCACTCCCTATTTTGAATTTGTGTAGCTGATTAATCCTGCCTAAGTGCAGTACTTTTGTTTTGCCAAGAGAGACTTAGGGTGCGTTTTCCAGCTAGACAGAGGGTTGAGTTAGGGAAGAATAAACTCGCTGAGACAAGATCACACAGGGAGTTTGGGGAAGAGCCAGGAATCATTTCTGACTGACCTCCGGAGGCCTCATCTGCGGAGTCTCCTCCCTGGCTTTAGTGGAAAAGCATTGAAATGAACACTGAAAATACGGCAGGCCCTAATCCATTTTCAATCTGACTCATTTTCACTTGTTGCTGTTTTTACGGCCCTCACTAATGAGACCCAACAAGACGAGTCTTTGCCAGCCGTCTATCAGAATTTCCTGCGCCTTCTCTCCACACATGGCATTATTTATAACTGCATACCAGAAGCAAAAACTGTTAATATTGCACCACATAAGTGTTGTATGAATTAGTAGCTTTTGCCGACAGACCAACCGCAAGACTCTCGGACGGCAGCAACTTCATATTTCGTCTTCTCCTGAGATTAACAGCTGCTCCCTTACTCTATTTTTCTTAATGAGAAAATCAGACGGGCCTGTAGAGCCAGCCATTGGTATTCCTCATGCTCCTCCCCAGCTAGATATTGAAGAAAAGAGAAGGAAGATGGGAATACCATGAAATTGCTACACTGCCTCTTCTTTAAGTAAGCTGCTTAGGTACAGAGTTTTCAAATTGAGTTTCCCCAAGTGATGTTTCAGAGGGAGCTGTGTGGTCTTAAGCACTCCAGAATAACTGGCTGTTTCACCAAGTTCTCTAATGGGAGCAAAATCCTTTAGGAAATCTGAGCAATTATCTAAATGTGAGCTGCTGAGTGATTTTAAAAACACAGTGCTTAAAATAAAAGTGGCAAACAAGCAGAAGGAGCTGGTAACGAGAAAGAGGGTCGGTGTGACAGCGGATGACATGGGCATAAAGCAATAATACAGTCTGCTGGGTAGGACACATCAGCATATACAGTTTTATTGTCTTTGGTGGTGTGGTTTGAAATGTTTAGCTTGACTCTGATGCTGGTGATTAGGAACACGCTGTTTGTTATGAAAAAAGCCAAATGCACTCTATTGTATTCTATTCTGGTTTTTATACTGCACCCATCATTGTGGTCACCAACTTCTTTAAACATTTAGATATTTTTTCCAGCACAATATTTTTCTAAGTATTTTCTAGCTTTATCTGTACAGTTACAAGCAGTTCAAGTTATACCTTCTGTAAAGTTGCTGCTGTCTTCTCCCAGAATACATGAATACTGGGTTTACAAGGTTTTATTTTGTTTCTGGTCTGAAAAAGAGCTTCCCTTGCAAGTAAACCATTATTTTAAATGCTGCCAGGGTTGCCTTTGGGGTAGGTGTGCTTGCTCAGCTCAGCTACAGGCAAAAGTCTGTCTTAGGGTTAGAGTGCAAGTGAAAACGGCCATGCAGGCACCTTCCAGTTTCAGTTCTACATTGAGATGAGGCTTAGCCTTGCTTCTAGTTATGGGATCATGTTTCCTTTTGGGATGCTAAAAACTGTCCCTGGTGTACTACATGGAGTTGGGTAAATAAGCAGATCTATTCCAGAATTAGAAGGAGGAATCTTGATGTTGTTCCATTCTTCCAATGAAAAATAATAGATGTTTGTACTGTATTTATCCTCACTGACCATCAAAATTCTTGCTAGACATTATTCTCTCCATACTTTCTTCTACGTATGTCTGGCCAGGTGTTAATGTATCACTAATGTTTTAGCTGTAGCACTTCCATGACTGTGGCTGCTCTAGCTATGGGTCAGCCAGTGGTGTGTGTCTTGGTCACCTTCCTGTATTGCTGTGTTGCTTCTGTGCCCTTTGACTAGGGAGCTTCCACGATGCCCTCTAAACAAGCAAAAGGAAAGAGAAACAGGACATCCATTTAAATGATTTGTGTGCTACTTAATGATGCTCACAGTGTTCCCGTGTTCTGCAACTCGTGTGTATGAATTAAATATCTCAATGTGCCTATGTGATTTACTTTTGGAGTCAATGAGAAAAATCTCCTTGACTTTAGCGATCTCAGAATATAGCTCACTGGGTGACAAAAGCGGTTCTTGATGTTCCCAATTCACAGTATGGCTGTAAAACTTGGATAAAAAGGAACCAGAACCGCTAACTGCAACACGCCCTTCTAATTAACTGTTTTTCAGATCCTATTTAATTCCTTCCCAGCTGAGCACTAGACAATATTCTCAGCACTAGAAAATAATTTTAGCACTACAAAATAATCTTTTTTTCAATTAGAGGTCACATTTAGGGAAAAAAAAACAACCCTGCAATTTTGTACTTGCAATCTGCTGGAGGGTGCAAATAAGTGAATTTAGATTTCTTTATACTTGACGATGTAGTCATACTCTCTTTTGATAACTCAAGATTTACTGCTACAATAACTGCGGAGATAATGAGAGGCATGCTTTGGTGCCAATGCTTTTGCCTGTTAATGAGGAGGGAATTAAGCTTTTTGTCAGTTTGCAATTTTCGAGTTTGTCCTTGTCCTTGGCAACTGGCATATGTGAAGCAGATAAACCCTCAGCGTTCCCTGCGCTGCCGTGCCTCTGGTCTGAGCACACCATACGCCCTTGGAGCCCCTCGATCCTTCTTTTCTCCTTGTCCACTCCCCCCGCACTTTTCACATCTGCAACAATCCAGAGGACCCGGGGGATGTTTGTTTTATTTTCTTCTCCCCTATTTTCTCTCTCTCTTCATTCTCCCTTCTTCTTTCTCCTCCTGAATACCAAACTCTGAAGCTTCATTTTCCACCTCACCTTGACTTCACCTCTCTCTTCTTCTCCATCAGTACCTCTGGCTATTCTTCCTTTCCCCACGTTAGGCCCTGCTGTAGCCTTCTCTAAAAGGCAGCTGTGTGAACCTTCTCCTCCCTTCCTTGGCCACCTCAGTATTTCTTGCTCTCTGCAAAACAAGTCACTCAGCGTGTCCACGGGTTCTAACACTCTTGTGTTAGAAGGAGGGGACGAGCACACATGGTAGATGCGACGAAGGTGGAAGTCATCAGTGACTGACAATTTTTAGATCCATCAGACGGTTAATATAGAGCTAGTTGAAAGTATTGGAGGTATACTTGTTCATATACACTAAGCTCATTTTCTCCTTAGTGTTTTCTGGGTTTCCTCTGAATCCGTACCTTCTCGCGCATTGTGAGCACACTCTGACGTTTTGACACGGACCGTATGCCATGTTCAAAAACGAAGACCAGACTGCCGACTACACGGCTGTGTACGTTGCTGTTTGTAGAGACTGGGCTGGTGGATGCATAGACATTAGCAGACTGCTGAATTGCTGTGGAAATCTAGCTTTAATAGTGTAATTTTAACCCAAGTCAAGTCTTCTGCAAATTCAGACCTAGAAGCTTCCCTGGATTTTGCAGTTTGGTATTTTTGAGAGAGACAAAGAAAGAGAAAAATTTTAAATGTTGCCGTGCTTGGCCAGTTTTTAAACTGTAGAGGAAACATGCATCTTACTTTCAGACTAATAATTAAAAAAAAAAAGTAAAAAAGTAAAAAAACCCCAACAGCAAACCAAAAACCTGCAGTCTTTTCAATGCAAGCTAGTCCTGACTCTGTTCTCTATAGAAATACATATAAACTTCTGACCTCTCTGATCTTTTTTTTCCTCCACCACACACTCACGGTTTGCCAAATTTCCAAATATGATTGAAACTTAGAAAAGCTTCATAGCAGTTTTATAGCAAGAATACTCACCCTTGGCTCTAAAGGAGTCCAAGCTTAAAATAAATGTTAAAAGTTGATCCAGTGGAAATCAGTAAAATCCCTGCACGTGTTTGCAGTTATATGTTGAAGGCATTACCGTGTGTCTTATTGATGTCTGTATCCTTCATCACGCTGATAACAAAAGGTATCACAATATAGCAAGGTATCGTTGCTCTAATAAGCACTTGAAAACAGCTTAACAGAGCTGTGAGGTCTGTGAATGGCGAGGGGGCTGTCTAATAGAGCACTCCGCAGCTGATCTGGTCTCAGGATCTGCCCCTAGAGGCTGCAGCATGTGGTTTGCAAGACCCTGAGACCTTGGACCTCCTCCTGGTGCCCCCTCTTTCGTAGGGAGCATATGCACAGCAGCTCCACAAGGTATGGTGCTGTCTCCATCACGGAGAGAAGTGTGGTCTGTTTCTGACTGGTACTTTACTCCTAAAGCAGAGAGGCTATCCAGGTCACCCTGCCCACTTTTGTGGGGAGAAAGGGCAGGGGGAGGTTAGAGGTGGGGCTGCTCAGGTGGGATGGGGCACAGGCGGGTACTGCCGATACTGTATTTCCTCATGGTATTGGAAATGGCCATTTCAGTAGTGCTGAGTGTCTTGCACGCTTGGTATTACAGTCATGCTGTAACATCGCTGTGCTGCCCGTTGATAGCGTGTTCGTGTGTGTAAAGGGTAGAGAGAAAATTGTTTGGGAACGTCTTAGTGTTAGGGAGTTTCCCAGATTCAAATCTGTGCTGCTGCTATCAGATTCTGCAGTCAGAAGTGTGGAAACTAGCTAAATCTGATAAAAACGCTGCTATCTTCACTAAAAGTCCAGTGAGACCACTTAATCTTGAGAGCCTGCCATCGCCCTGTGATTATATCTTATGTACTTGGCTGCTCCCGCACGGAAGAAATGCCTCCGCTTAGATTTGGGTTCAGTTCAGATGCCAGTTCTCACGAGGGCTAAATTTACATCTGGGTTTGAACATGCAGGCAGTGGGACAGAAACCCCACCCATCCTTAATGTTTTCACCTCTGCACGGGCTGAGAAGGACAGGGCTCTCTCTTTTCCCTTCCTCCTGCTTTTAATTCCGGGGCTGTGACCAGCCTTTGGCTTCTTGCTTCTCTAAGGAGCGGGTCGCGGGCATTCGGTGGGTCCTTGGCTTTCACTGCGTGGCTTGCAGTCAACTCTCATCCAGACATGGCCAAGCTGTTTAAAGGCTGATACCAAAGCACCCACAGAATTCAGCCGTAGTAGTTCCGTGGTGTTTTACGTGCAGTTTTCCAGCACTACCAAATATTTCTGCCAGCAGCTACAGCAGCGCAGAGCTGACTCCCAGAGAAAGCTGGTTCAAAGGCAGGCTGCAAATCACATTTTGGGTAAGGGCTTTGAAAGACCTCGTGGGCAGCAAGCAGAAAGGATGAAGGGATGGCAGTAAGGAAAAAAATACTAGTAAAAGAATAAAGAAAGCCATTTCCGCCTCGGAATATAGCTGGTAATTATAATGAAGGCCAACGTGGTGCTGGTGAGAAGATCATTTGCACCTCCGCGTGGCAAAGAAAAAAAAAATCTTAAAAGAAAAAAAAAAAAAGTCCAGATCAGATGTTCAAACATTTACTGTGATATAACGAGTCTGGTCAGAATAGCCTGTAATAAGAGAGCAGCAAATTCCTGAAATCTGCGTCTTAGAGGAAAGAAAAATGGGTACAACAAAAGCAACTTATTCAAGACTCAGAGCTCTGCACATCACTTTTGAATCAAAAACAGAGCCACAAGAAGTGGGATATTAGAGATTTCCAGTTAAACCACCTGAATACTCATATTTTCAGTGCACCTATTGCGAGGAGCACAGCGGTGAAAAGCCGAGCCAGGAAAACGCGTGTCTAAATGTGCAACACAATGGGCAGTATATCTCGTTGGCTGTTTGAGCCACACTGAGACGATATACCTGCAAATATGAGACAACAGGAAAACGCTGGTTGGAGCAGAAAACAATAGCGCCCAGCGGCCCGGACGTCCGGGCTGCAGGGAGGGTGGTTAGCTCTCTGATTAGCTGCAGGCTTCCTAGGCCTCTCTGGCTCCTCTGACTCAGTTTGTCATTCGTAAAATTTTACGAGGCCCTTTTTGAAGCTTTAAGATGCCATTGTAATAAGTATGAAATAAGGTAATAAGCACCTATGGAGTATGAGTTTCTCTAGGGACTAGTAGGAGTGTCTATTCATCTTCCTTTCTCTATGGGTGGCCCAAATACTCACACAAAAGGACTTCTCTAATTTTGAAGTATACAATCGGATAAAAATTAAGTACGGGACTTTCAGTGTCTTCAGACGTTGCAATCATTGCAATAGCTGGACATTTGGAACACCCTGATGACAGTTTTACTGAAAAATGTTTTTAAAATAATTTTTTTAACATCCTTCCTTCCCCCCAAATGTTTTAATCTTCTTAAACTTTTATGGGTCTCCAAGAAGTCAGAAAAGGCTGGTAACTGCAATTTGGAAGTGTGACTTGGAAAATGTTCAATGTTCAGTCCTAATTGTGTAACGTTAAGGCAGAATGGAAAGGGATAGACATTGGTGTTTCATTTGGGTTGTAACTCCTCAGTCAACTCAGTCATGACCTTGCAAGCTCGGTAAGAAACTCTCTTACAGGATGCAAGCCTTTGTTAATGTAAACGAGACAAATGATTGTGTAGATGTCTCTCTGGGCTTCACAGCTTGGACTCACCATTAACCTGATCAACACTGAAATGTTTGCTGAATTATACTGGTCATGGGGTCGATTCTTGGGATGTAGCTGTGCTTGTAAATAGGGTTGAATTGGTAAGAAAAAAAGGTTTTCCTATTACAACTTTATTTTGGGCACTTGTCTAAGCTCCGTCTCATGTACAGTATTGTTTTATAGGTATATGTTTCAAGTAGAGACAAGGTCTTAAAGTCAGTAACAAAGAAACAGGGTGAGGTGGTTGACTCATGCGGGCAGAATCTTGCATCTTATCTAATCCTGCCTGGAGAGCGTTGCTGAGGACTCCAGCAGAGCCGCACGCGTAAGGCTGGGCAGGGGCCGGGGAGTGTCCCTCAGTGCTCGGTAAAAACCTGCTTAACTTCGGAGTGTTGGAGGGACAACTGAGCTGAAATTCCAGTTTAGTGCGAGGTCGGTCGGACTTTACTGAAAAGCAGCAGGTGAACAAATGCGCCTGGTGGCTTGGAGCTGAGTGGAGCATACAGTTTGTTTTAAGCTCGTTGTCTGTGTTAAGTATAACTTCTGCAGCTGGAAACTCAGATGCTCGGAAGATATCTTCATAGGGAGGGAACACGCACGCTTTAGAGAAAAAAAAATGTTCATAAGCCTCCCCTCTGTTGCTGAGGTCTATCACAACATCTAGGGTGGGAGATCACTTGCTAGAATGACTTCCAGCAAAGCAGCATTTGGCAGTATAAATTCCCACTCCTCTATGTAGTTTCTGAGTCTTTCCCAGGGTACGGAGCGGCACCATCCTCGCAGGGGTGTACGAGGGTTAGCACGGGGCCTGGTGCCTGGAAGGAGGGGAGGCATCTCTAGCAAGCTGTGTTCAAAGCCTTTGTGCCTGGTCTCCACCAGCCCCAGTGCTGCTGTCCTGACCACCAGCGCCACCATCCCTGGGCTCGTACGCATAGCGAGCGGGCAGAGCTCAGCTTTCTCCAGTGCAATGCAGGAAGGCTATGGCTGGTCCAACTCTACCCCAGTTAGCACCATTCACGGCTTTCCTGTTGGAAAGCTCCAAATGCAAAACCTGCGGTGAGGATTTGGAGTCTCCCTGGTCCTTTGCTTGGTGCGCTCCGTGCGACCCCTGCCCAGAGGCAGCAGTAGCGCCTGCAGGCAGGTGGTGTTCGTGGGATCTGGTGTATTTGGGCTCTGCTGGTTTCTCATGGATAGTAGCACCATGTGCCCTAGGTCTCATGGATGCTTAAGTCCAGCTTCTCTTGGTTTCCTGGTGACCTAGGTGTCCAAATGCCTTCAGAATGTCAGCCTGTGGTCTTGTGGTGGATGCGCACTGGAAATATCCATGAGGAAATGAATGTTTTTCACCCATTATTTGTATTTTGTGCAGTGTAAAAACTGAAGGAATTTTTTTTTCACATTCAACAGCTCCAGAAAAGCCCACCGTGAAAGGGACAGAGGTTCTGTAGAAAAACATAGTGATTGCTTTTATTATGTATGAGCACAAGGACATCTTCTCCAGTCTTCCCAAACAAACTTCTCACAGTTTATAGTTTCTGAGTGCCTGATTTTATAACATTTATATTCTTTTAGAGTAGGTTTGGGGAATGCACTGCATTTAGAAAGTAGAAAATATATACGTGTCTATATAGCTGTATACACTAGGAAATATATACAGAAACTCAGATGCTATGTTCTGGTAACTGAAACCGTTGAATGTGTAACAGCACCCATTGCAGTCGTAACAAGTTAGCCGGCTGTGATTCGGCCAGGACATGGATACTAACGCGCAGCCCGCACGTCCCAGGCTCACAGCCTTGAGAAAGGCTGCGCTCTCCGCACTGCGCTATTCACAGAGCGCTGTAAATAACGGATCCACACGCGTCGGACCATCCACTGCAAGCACAATTACTGGTAATATGAATGGCAGTCTTAAACACAGCCTACGCTGAAAACGTATCTCTTTGCAGACTATTTAGCAGGAGAATCTCATTGCAACGTTTTTTTTTTTCAGCTAAAAATCAGTTTCTGTGTTTGCAGCTGATAACCAAGTTTGCAAATTAAGAATAACTACATGTGTTTAGCATCATGCTAATTTCCCAAATAGTTGACAATATCTTCTCTGAAACCTTACAAGCCAATCATGCTTAAAACGAACAAGGGACATTGGCTGATGTTTTATATAGTCTATTTAAGGTTATTGTTATGCTCTGGTGGGTTTTTTTGTTTTGTTTTGTTTTGGTTTTGTTTGTTTTTAAACAAATTGCATAGTCTGGAAGGAAACATAGGGGTTAATTCCTATAGTTCCTGTTCAACAGCGTCACACTGGCAGATGAGGAAGCTCTATAGGAGCTAAATCTGCTTTAAGTAATCAGTCAATTGGAAGTTGCTAATTAGGATCTGAAGTAAGATGTCCAATAAAAGAAGAATTGCTTTATGAGGTGGACAGCTGGGATAAGTGGGACATAAGAAGGAGGGAGGGAACTCAGTAAGTTGGCAAAGGTTTTCTTCTGGAGGTTGAATGAGTCAACCAAGTCATACTCTCATGAAAAAGATGGAGTGCAATGCTGAATACCAAAGTGCGCGAGGAAGAATGTATCCTGCTTGATATATACGGTAATCTTTCTGCTTTTCTCAGCAGTGGAAAAACCTCAGCTGGACTTCTCTGGCGTTGCAGTTCAAGAAGATGTGGACCAGTTGGGAAGAGCCCGAAGAGGAGCATTGAGCATAATTAGAGGTCTCGGATGTGACCAAGGAGGTAAGAGCTAATCAAGATACACGGTTCAGCTTTGAGAACAGAAGACTTTGGGCAGTGCAGGGATAATCCTCAAGTATGCAGAAGGTAGAATCAAGCTGTAAAAAGGACAGAAATAGTCTCTTTCCTAAAAACCCGTGTTTTATTTGATAGGAAGTTTTAAACTTACACTACAGGAAGAAAGATGTAGGTTAAACAATAGGGGAAAGCTTTCTAAGAGTGATGATAATGAAGCATTGGAGTTTCTGTCTTTGGAGGTCTTTAAAAACATTAGACGAACATCTGCCACAAATGATAACAGGTATAGATGCTCCTGCCTGGGGCAGGGGGATAAACCCTTGGTTTGGTGGGATTTGGGTGCCTAGCTCCCTCTGACTCCTTTTGAGACTCCTCGTCTGTAAAAGTACTCTTCGTGCAGACAAAGCCGGATAATTTTCTGTATGTTGACATATAAATCCTCTGGCTAAATCTGTGTTTCCCTAAAATGTTTCTGCCTGCTCCGACATGCCCTTGTACGTTAAATTGCTATTTTTCTGGATGAATCATGCTGACAGCATTCAACATATCAAGCTGGGTATAAAAATGCACAGTCAGAATGTGAACTAATCAACAGCAACTTTTGTATTTCTTCTTAAAATGTTAAAAGGACCATTTTCCAGATCTCTCCCCTGGCTCTGGGTAACCCAAATGTCTGAGTGAACAATAAACTGACCCAACCAGCAGACTGCTCCATGGGAAGCAGAGGTTTGGCAAAGACTGACTGATCTAGCATGAAAATGGCACAGAACCTATTTTAAATGAATAAAGTAAACAATATTGTGAAATTCTGTTGATTCTTTCTAATGACCTGTGCATAGCATCTGTCTTTTTTTTTTTTTTTAATCAATGCTCTCTATTGTCTATGCCTTTGGACCTCACTGTTGGCTGCTGCAACTGTTTTTCTGGTGCTTTTTTATGTCCCATCAGTACTTGTCTTCTGCCCTGCTGCTGCGGTCATTTCTCTGAAGAGTCTTTGCTGTCTTTCTTCTTGTTTTACATCAAGAACAAGGAGCAAGTTGTATTGGGGTTAGGAAGTCAAGCAACTACACTTGAGCGTGAGCCAAAAAAACTCCATAACTGAAATGTGTCTGTCCTCTGCACAGCAGCCAAGGGAGCAGGGCAGTAACCCAGGAGCCTGGTGTGCTGCTCCTTGGTCTGAGGGGCTTAAATTCACATTACCCAGAAGTGTACTTTCTCCACAAGAAAAGAAAGAGGGAGTAGAGTTGTTGCTCAACCCTTCTTCTCAAACCGGGTCGTACTTTGGAGAGGGCATGCCTAGAGCAGGAGAAGAAACAGGTACAAGCATGAGTCTGTGCCCTACGAGGGAAGGATGTCAAGGGAGGAGAGCGCCTGCTTGCAACTCAGCAGTCGAAGTACTTGCCAGGGAGCAGGGTTGAACCACAGAAGGCGTGTAACTTTGGTTTTCCACAACCTGAAGGAATATGAGAACCATCAACCCACCATATCAACCATGTGTTAAAAGAAAAAAAAATATAAATTAATCAATCAACTGCATATCATAGGCACTTCAGCGCGGGAAGCTGTTCAGAGCTGGCGATAAGCTGGGTCTCACACCTAGATGACTTATGGCTCTCAGTCTGGGAAAGATTATTTCAGAGACATTTCTCTCTTCTGCATTTCCTGCCTGCTGGCTTAGTGCCTTCCATGTGCCCCTCCCTTGCCCTGTTTCCAGGGAATTTATTTGCAGGTATCTCTCTGGATTGACCAGAAAAGGGAAATTTGGAGAATGCTTTGGGACCGTGTAGCCCTAGAGGTAGGTGGAATTTGCTAAGATCCACCCTGCAGAAGTCCCTCTGCGAATTTGTGCCCAAACTGTCACTTGCAGGGCTCTCTGTAATTCTATAAGGCCGGTTTACTTGCTTTTATCCTGTGTTTTTCAGGCCTCCCTGATAGCCCATATAAATGCTTCCCTTTCCTCTTTTCTCCTGCTGTACTCCTTGCTTGCAGCAGCTTCCCGTTTCCTTATCAGTTATTATTCCCATTTGTTAAATCCCCCTTTTCCTTTTAGTGGTTGCCTACATATCCCCCTGGAGGGGGGGTGTTCTGGCAACACACACTTTGGGGCTCAGCGATGCACTTATCAGCACCCACGTAGCGTTCAGGCACCCTGCGTCTCCCTCAGCCTCCGCGTCCCGGGAGCGGGGAGCAGTGCCTCTCTTGCTCTTTCAGGGCTTGGGACGAGGCGTTCCTCCATCCCTCGCCCATTGCTTCCTTCAGACCAGCGTGCGCGCTTGCTCTTTTCCCGCTTGTTTTTCCCTTAAGCCTCTGTGCTCTTGGGACAGCGTGTTGGTATCTGCGACTAGGTGTCAGGCCCCCTTTGATGGTGGTGAGGGGAGCAGATATAACTCTCTGCCTGACCACGGCCGCTCTGCCTGAAGACAAGGGCTGGCCCGTGGGCCTGGCCGGCTGCCCGTCAGTGACTGACCAGAACCCCACCAGCTGCTTGGGGCTGTTGGGTGGTGCTTTGAAGCCTGACCATGGAGGACTTCTTCCTGAAGGTTCTTGCTCCAGCTTGTCCTACGCCCACAGCACAGGATCCCTGGCTTCAGACAGCCCTCCTGTCCTCCAGCAGCTTCCTGTCCTTCCTCCAGCCCTAGCCTGGTCTAAGCTTAACATAGTCGGGTTCTGTACACGGATGGCACCCAACTACCTACAGCACAGTTAAGCTCTCCTGATCTTCAACGGGGAGACATCAGTTTAAAGAGTGAGCTTCCCTGGCACTGTGACATGCCAGGAAACACTCTGGCGTGTGCCCTTCCTCTGCCAGTGGTGCGCAGACAGAGCCCCTCGGGAGCTGCGGCTGTCTCCATCCTTGCAGTGCTCAGTATGGACATCAGCGGCGTGACCTGTGCTACAGTTGGCATGAAAAATATTTGGCTGTCTTTTCAAATTAAGTGGCTTTGGCCTGTTTTCCTCTACAGCAGCAGCGTGTGGCGTTGGCACAGCCAGTCGGGCCACTCCCCTGACGGAGAGGAGTCTCTGCTGGCACCCCAAAAGCCCCACCTGCGTGGCCTCCAGAGCCCAACCGAGGAACCGCCGGGCTCCATGCAAGGTTGTCAGTGCTCCCCAGGATGGTGTCCTGGTGGCCAGTGGCAAGATGAGGACACACTGGAAAAGTGACTGTGACGTCTCCACAAGAAGACATCTCCAAGCCTTGAAGCCATGGTCACTGTCGGGTCCTGGGGCAGTACTAGAGTGCTACACTTTAAGACAGGTCCTGGAGACCCCGATCTCTTGCCTTAACCTCAGTTCTCATGAATGAAATGTCTGTTTAACCTGCTACTAGATATTTCATTATTTTGTCAGTATTACTTAACCTCTTTACATAAATTTCTCTCCATTTTTAAATTTAAATTCATTCCAAACAGCATTTTCAAAAAGAAATGTCCTGACTTTTCAGGACAAAATGTTTTGACTTCTGTGGTGAAATTATTTCTCAAAAATAGCGTACTCATGAAGGATTTTCCTCACTCAAAACTTGCTGTTAAATATCCTTCTTTCTGAACACTTCTCCCTCTCTACTGCTGGGCAGACAAACTAGACAAGGTCAAGCTTTAAGTCTGGATGGATTCTGGTGTCGTGACTTTAGTGGATGTTTGCCTAAATCAAGCTGTAAGCAATTAAAGAAAAGCATCTGTCGTTGTGAGGCATAGTGTGTCTTCGTCTGCTTCTTGACCCACCGTCTTTCAGAATATAGCTCTTTTCTTATTTTTCTTTGGGTGTCTTCCAGCCCTGCTGTATTTTCCATTTCATCTCCTTCAGCAGTGTGACTAAGCACCTCTTGAGGGTTAGTCTATGACATGGTCAGTTTATTTGAGTTGATAATTTCTGCGAGTTATACAGCTGGACTCGTGTTTTTTAAGTTTCCCTTTACCCCATAATTTTTTTTCCCTTGGAATGGCTCAAGGAAATACACACAAATTAAAATCTGCCTGTGGTTTTACTTGGAAGGCTTAACAGGAGATGTTTCTGTGTGTTTCTAGTCTGTTTCTACAACAAGAAAGTTATTTTGAATTCTGTACAGAACTTGTCTTACATATGCAAAAATTAAGATATTGGGCAATTACTATTTCAGCTAAAAAGCAATATGTTCTGAGTGGTTCTGGAACATCACATTTATGAACTTTCCTCTTCCTGCCTTCCAGATCCTCTTTCAATGAAGGAATGACTTTGGGGGTCATCCTTCGTGTTTGGTCCCAGAACCTGCTCCCATATTCTGTTCCAGCCTTTCAAGGCACATTAAAAAACATCCATTGCTGCATAGACTGATGCAGCCTTTATGATTTTTTGCCATGATTAAACTTGGCAAGATTGACATATTGGACTTAAGGGAAAGTGTCTGGGTTAACGTGCAGGCCAGACAACTAGGAAAAAGGGAAAAAAAAGGTGGAGTGAAGGCAGGTTGACTGCGGGAGGTGTAGTCCTCTGCTGCCTCAGCTTGGGCTGGACAGTTCAGGCAAGTCTAACTTTGATCTTGGACTCTCGTGGCTGCTTAACTTTACTCACACGCTGATGTCAATAGGATTATGTGTGAGGTTAAATTAGATTAATAAGTGTTTGCTAAATGGCAGCTTTGGACTATACACACTGCCGGAGAGCACATGAACAATATCATTGTGGGCAGCTGGAGTCACAACCCTGAGTCACACCACTTGATGAAATAGAAGGAGCATCTGTTGATAGAAGGTGCTCTAACTGGGAATAAAATGAAGTTAAGAATGAAAGTCTAGTTTCTCATCTCTTCTCTCCAGGCCCATTTGCTTCTAATTAAGCCTATTTTTCTTCACACAGCTGCAATTTCCAATCACAGTTCCCTGGGGCACCTGGGTGCTCCCACCGCTTGTGTGTGCTGTCCTCTCCTCGCCAGAGCTCGGGGGAGCACGTGGCTGTTTGGGAGCTCCCAACTCTGCGCCAAGGAAATCGCAGCCTTCCTTTCATCGGGAAGTAAGTGCGCTTTCTTTATCTTCATCTGTAAATTTGAGAATTTTGAGTAGTTGCTCCATGTGATTCTTAATTGATCGGGTTTGTGCTGTATTGTGAATCTGAATGAAGATTTGGGTTTCGGTCTGCAAACGCAGGCACTCAGGGAGCTTGGCTATTCCTGTTACAGTTAATGGAGAAAGATCCTGCCTATTTAAAGTAAGCATTAAATGTTTGTTGGCTTCAATGAATCAAGAAAGTTTGAGTATTAAAGGATTTTCCAGGTTGTTCAGAGCCTCCAGAAGTGTTTTTAGTTAGTACGTAACAGAGTTGGCATTTAACGTAGGCTGCTGTGAGATGAGGGAGGAGATTGAGCAATGTGTGAAATGTGGTTTATTTGTTCTCCCAGAAAGGACTCAAAATAGCAATTTGTGGTTTGGATGTGAAGTGTGAAGAGGTTATCTGGCTGACCTGGGATCACACAGGGTATCTGCAGTAAGACAAGAAAACAGTTCTCTATCTTCCAGTGTGATGGTGCTTCTAGTGATGCATGAAACAGCAATGAACCCTTAAGTGGCCTTTATTACAAAACCAAATTCTTACGTACCTTCCTCCTTTTTCTGAGTTGTTGTAGGCTACTGTCACAATATTCAGGGGGTATTCGCTGCCTCTTAAACTGTGATTTATTAAGGTGGTATTAACTAATCCAAGAGCTACAGAGAACTTCTGCTCAAACTAGCAAATGCTTTTCTTTCTTTTTGAATGCAAGTTAATAGAAGTCACGAGACACTATGGTAACAATCTGAGGGTCTTTGGCGTAACCACATAGGGGTTACACATGTACTATCTCTTTCTAGGTTTGGTGTTCCTTATTGCTTGAAGGACTGGTAGGAAGCTGAGTGTCCAAAATGAATTGAAATGGGCAGGATTGGATAGTTGTTGTGCACAGATCTGAACGTGACCCGTAGGCAATGGCATTTTGTAATTGCTGAGAGGGAAGGCTGGTGGAAAGGAAACAGTAGGACAGGTGAGAGAAAGAGAATAATCTTCAGCTGAGAGAAAGAACTGCATGTCTGTGATACAAAGTCAAATTTCTTCGGTCTTTCAAGTAAACTTGTAGTGTAACGTGGTCTGAGAAACTTGGCTAAAGGCTCTGTAATGCACTGTATTGGTTGTCTTGCCTTTCTACCGCATTTTTTTTTTTTCAATGGGGAGGTATAGCACCCCAAAATATGATCTCTGCATGGTTGGACAGAACTTAGTGGTAAAAACAAGTCTCCAAGTGATTTGCATCATTTTTTTTTTGGTAAGAATTTATACACTCAAAAGATTGATGCATTTAATTTTGAATGCTTGTTAATGCAAGAAGCAGACTTCTGAATCTCGGGTATAAAAGGTATCAAAGTGAATATATTCAAAAAGAACTTTACCACCTTTTTCCTCAGTACGGTTTCAGAATAGCCTAACACCAAAAGAGGTGCCTGTAACTTTCCTACAGCAATCTCACGAGGATGCAACCACAGCAGGGACTGACTGAGGTGTGAGCCCTGAGATTGTCTGCAACATATTTATCAGATTCTGTTTTCCTTCATTAACCTTTGACCTCCAAATACCTGGGTTGCAAGTCCCACTGAGACACGGCAACTTGTTTGATAACAGAAGAAAGCACCAGGGAAGTTAAAACTGCACTCTCGGTTGTCACCACCTTGTTTGCCAAAGGCGTGTGATGATGGCCGAGGGGCAGGCGTTGAAAACGCTGTCAGGACTTTTTCCAAGGAAAAGCTAAGCACCACAATAAGAGGGATGTGTCTGAAGATCAGTTTTGCTTTGCATGTGTTAGCAGTGCCTTAGAGAGGGTGGAAGGTGGAAACTAGACTCTTCAGCTGCCTAGATAGCTGAGGAGATACACAATTTACTATTTTCTGACCCATGCTTTTGGTAAGATGTGTTTTTGTGGGCAAATTCAGACTCTTTTTGTTGTAGTTGTTAGTGAATGCAGTGTTACAATACGCACAATATTGCTGTTATGCTAAGCAAACAGAGTAGTAGTATTTCCATCACAAATATCAGTCCTTCAATAGAATCATAGAATTGTTGAGGTTGGAAGGGGCCTTTAAGATTATCAAGTCCAACCATTAACCTGACCTGACAAAACCACTTCTAAACCGTGTCCCCAATATAGTGGTACCTTTGTAGCTTTCCCTTTTTTTTTATTTTATTTTGGGTAATGGGGACATGTCCAATACTCCCCTCATTTTGGATAATTGTAGAGTCTCCTTGGGCCCTATGACACCTGGTATAGAGTAGATTGATCTGTAGACTGCCCTTTTTCATGCCAGCTGCTGGTCAATGCCTGAAAGCAGCAAAGACTGGAAATCACAGCTGAAATCCAATATTTGGGTCTTTGGGAGATACCGTCTTCTGATTTTTATAAGCTTTGTTTTGCAATTTGCATCCCTCCAACTTGAGTGAGGTGAGAACATGGATCTGGGTTTTCCAGGATTTTTCTAAAGTAGTGAGAACTGAAGTAATACTCTCCAGAAAGTATCAGTATTCTGTAGTGGCTGTTTTGGAGAGGATGTGTCAAGCAGAAATCTTGAGAACTTCTTTCATGTTACTGCTCTTTCATCAAAGATTCTCATTACCCGACCATTCAGATTAACATACCATCGACCTAATTCCTCATCTGTCTTCATTAAATGCTGTCGCGTTTCATCCTGAAATTAATGTACAGTGCCACTAAAATTCTCTTGTGTTTGACAGAGCAACTCTGATTTTTGGATGAAAATGTCCTTGCGGTTATGTCAAGCTCTGTAAATAGTTTATAGCAATCACAAAAGCCGTGAGATTTGGGAGACCAGATTAAACCCCAGAAGCTGCAGTTAAAACTCACTGAAGTTAAGGGGAGGGTTTCTGGTGACCCGTTAATCTCTACATCTGCCCCAGAGTACATGGGAGTCTGGAGTTTGCAGTATGGTGCGTGCCCTATGTCAGGAATGAATAGCATGTGGGCTTTACATTGTATTTAGCCTCCTCCACATGCAGGAGTGAGAGCCCAAGTACCTTGTCCCTTATCTTATGTGTTTGTCCCTTACTTGTCACTGTGTCGATTGTCAGCCCTGCTAGTCTGGCTTATGTTCCAGATGGCCTCTTGACCTGTGACTGGTTAGTTGACATATCTGCAAATATGATGCTTTTCATAGAGTTTCACATACTTGGGATTTGAAACAGGAGAAAAACTTAGGGACTGGATGCAAGGTATTGAAATTAGTTTCAAATCTTTTTCTTAATCAAAAGTTCTTTTTATATTATATGAAAATGAATAAAGATATATTTAAGCCTTAGCTCTTGGACATACCTGCCCAAGAGACCTGTAATAAAGATTTCACGAGAATAAGTTGATGAACTTCTGTTCTTTTGATCTTTCTTTAGCACTGAACTAATTTCTGGATTTTTATTTGTCTGGGTGGGGATTGATAATTCCCTTGATTTAGAGGTGAGTGTGTAATGTTGCCTTTCAAGTGTAACCAAGTCTGCACCTCTGAGGTAGAACGTTCTCCTCCAAGTCAGAAAAAAATGAATTGTTTCGCAGCTGCTGGTTCTTCGTTTACTGACTGGTACATCTTAGATGAAGATTTTTCAATGTTTTGTTCCAGATTGCTGAGCCAAATTCTTGTATTTGGTCAAGTTCCTGTATTTAAATAATCTGTGTTCCATTCAGCGTGCCAGTTTCTAGAAAAGTGTTTGAAAAGAAATACTTTAAAGATGTTTCTGACTGTTTTGAGGCATGGAACATTCAGGTCTGTTCAGGGTATTGGAGCATTGACAGTTGTCATTCCAGGGCTATAAAACATTCAAGATATTTTTGTGTGGTACTATGTGCAGTAACTAATGTGCCTTTAGAAGGCAAGATCCCTTTTCATCAAGATCAGAAAGTGTTTATGTTCACACGTCCCCAGGTCTCCCTCCCCACTGTCACATCTAACTCTCTTGAAATGAAGGAGCGTTAATGCTATTGCATGGTGGGATGGAAAATAGCTGAGTTTTGGAATGATACAGGCCAGATGTGAGACCAGCAAGATATATTTGATTGTAAAGGATGATTTAAAAAGCAATTTCTTGGTGATACCTATAGGGGATATCTTCCTCCTGCGCACGGTGTAATGAAAGGTGCCAAAGTTTTTCTGCCGCTTTTCTTGTTTGAAAAGGGACATTAAAAAGCATAGTATGGCCGAACTTCTCTTTGCACTGCGTCGTGAAAGGCAAGGATATTGATAAGTAAGTTTAATTGTCTGAAAATGCATTTCATTTTTTTTTTTAAAGAACCCTCAACATTCTAACATCAAGTGAAAGAAGGTAGTGCACGAACTATTTCAGACAGAACCCTGCATACTAACTGCAGTTGAAAAATTCTGAGGAACTCCTCTGGCGCTCTTTCTCGTCTTTCCAAATATTAAGACGCAGCCGTTCACACTATCGTTGTGCCAAACGTGAAAAGTATCATTCTCTGCCAGCAAAGAACTCCAATATCTGTGATCTCCTTTTGAAAGTAACGCCCCAGTTAAAGGGTTGGTTTGGGTTTTTTTTAGATTCCATGGTTCTCACCTGTTAGTGTTAGCTGTTTAGATAAAAAAAAAAAAAGAAAAGGTGTCAGAAAATAAATCAACTTAAACCAAATCTTTAAATAAATCAGTTTCAGTGTAGAGAAAGAGACTTGAAATACTTTATCTTCTTGAAAACCAAGAAGAAAAACCCACATCCTTGACTCTACAGACTAATTCTTTTGGGTTTTTTTAAGCTAAAGCACTTCTTCCCCTGGAATACTCACCCCAAAACTAATTCATTGGAGAGCCAGTTAATTGTTACTGTTTCAGGGAACTTTAAGTAAAAACACTGAGACTGTTTTAATGATCTTCTTGCTGAAAATATATGGTTCTATCGTCTATGTTTAGCGTACTAAGTCCCAAGAAAGTTTTGATGGTTGTGAGGAACAAGTTATTAAACTAAATGCATTGGAATTCTGCTTTATTACAACAGTTGTTTGAAACCATGTTTAGCCAACCAGGAACCATCATAAATTCTAATAAAGTTTAATTAAACTCAATTATGTTTGTTGCTTCTTGGTGTATTTAATTTTCCAACAGATAAGGTATATAGATAAATGTAAAAATAAGTGTATGTATGCTGTATCTATATATAGATATGCAGATATATTTGCACACATAATTTAAATTTAGGGAAGAGTTCTAATAAGTAATTAAACATATGAAAGTTGCAAAAGATAATTATTACCGCCCAGGTAAAAACATAATAAATGTTACTGAAAGGTACTGGACAAGTCGTTCTACGCTGTAGTAACCTCCCAGGTACGGTTTTGTACTCTGGTGACAACTAGGTATCATATATGTAATACATATCTGTGCAATGCATATCTGTGCCCATGCTGCTGACTGCTATCTCCTTCTCTGATGATAAAGTTACCTAAAGGCAGAAATGGTTGCAGAGATCCAAATGGCGCCTCAGGTTTAGGCTCCAGGTCATGTTTCTGGATGGACAAGTAAATAATTCTATTGAATAAGTAACGTGATTAACTCGTATACAATCCACGGTCAGTTTGCAGAGTGATCAAAGACGGGGAATGGGACACAGAAGCAAGAGAAAGCCCACGCCATGCCCTCTTTCTGCCGGCTGGTGTGCTTCGTGCCTTCCAAGTTAGCCCCGTGTTTTGCAAGCTGCAGCCCTCAGCTTTTTTTGGAGACTAGAACGGAACTAGTGTAACATTTGGAATTCTATATTCCTGAGCCTCCTCACCTGACCCACAATCTGAAGATGACACAAATCATTTGTTTTCTCTCAGCCTGACTATTGATTAAAGGGTGTCTTCTACAATTTCGTGTGTTACTCTGCAACGAAGGGAAAAAGAGTTTGCACTTGAGTCCAAGTACAGTTTTTTGAATTTATTAATCGGTTGAAAGAATGAATGATTATAGTTTGTGAACCTATTTAATCCTCAACTGTTGTTTTTTGTTTTTTTTTTTAAAAACCCCACATTATGCAATATGTCAAGCAGTCCATTTAAAGAAAACACAATAATAAAATGCCCTCCCGGGGGGATGAAGACTGTTATAGAGAGCTGTCATTTGATGCCAACGTGATTTTCCAGTGAGAGTGAGGGAACACTGAGCAGTAGACTCTCAACAAGCGCTCATGAAATACGTTTTTTCCTCCCCTGGCCAGTCAAAAGCTCGTACTGTTCACACACCCTTCGGGCAACTACTTGAAAAGACATTTAGCTCCCTGCGTAATCCCCATCGGTGCGTGTTTCTGTAGCCGAGGCGCTTGTGGGCAGGATGCAGCAGGGCTGAGAGTGAGTTGCTCAAAGTTTCCCGGCAGCTTGGGGTGGGCAGGGGGATGGCAGGGGGATGCGCAGCCGTAGAATCATAGAATTGTCTAGGTTGGAAGAGACCCTTGGGATCATCGAATCCAACCATCTACCCTACTCTACAAAGTTCTTCCCTACACCATATCCCCCAACACCACATCTAAACGGCTCTTAAACACCTCCAGGGATGGTGACTCAACCACCTCCCTGGGCAGCCTATTCCAATGCCCGACCACTCTTTCGGTGAAAAATTCTTTCCTAATGTTCAGTCTAAATCTACCCTGTTGGAGCTTGAAGCCATTCCCTCTCATTCTGTCATTAATTACCTGTGAGAAGAGACCAGCACCAAGCTCTCTACAGTGTCCTTTCAAATAGTTGTAGAGAGTGATGAGGTCTCCCCTCAGCCTCCTGTACCATGGTACGTGTTGGTCAATGGGAGGAGCCGCACAGCTGTGCGAGGGTCGGGCTGCCAAAAAACGCGTCAACCCCAGTGCAGTGACGTGAAGCCGTACTGTCATTTCACGTGTCCTCGCTCTCACACCTGGCTGCAGAAACTCCAGGCCTGCCCGAGGTGCCGACACACCAGTTTTATATCTTTAACTGGTATGCAAGTGTCTTCCTTCTATATACACGCTGCGTGAAACCAGCTAGCTTTATTTATAGTTGGTTTCCTTCCTCCCCTCTAATGTTTTTTTATACTTACCAAACTTTCACCATGGAAACTAGAAGCCTTTCATGGCTCCTAGATGCAAATAAAAAAAATGGTTTAAGAAAGCAAAAGCTTTGCCCTGAAACTCATGGTGTTACTGGTAAGCTTACTTCAGGCCTGGTGAGATCCTTGGAGCAGGGACAGTCTCAGGTTTTGGCAACGCTGCTGGTGCTTCTGTCATACTCAATGTAATCCTGGTGGATTAAAGGACCAGCTGCTCTGCTCTGAGCCTGAAGACATTTTCTTATGATAAATAACTCCTCTGAGAGGTGACACTGACCTGAGTAACTCTGAGAGAAATCCAGTTTCTGCTGCTCCCTGGAATGTGGGAGTGCTGGCGCTCGGCCGCCTTGGTGATGTGAGCTGTACGGAGGCTTATCTGGACTTTCCCCAGTGGAAAAAAATGCACTTCTTTG
This sequence comes from Anarhynchus alexandrinus, assembly GCA_008711295.1. Classification (NCBI taxonomy): domain Eukaryota; kingdom Metazoa; phylum Chordata; class Aves; order Charadriiformes; family Charadriidae; genus Anarhynchus; species Anarhynchus alexandrinus. The sequence goes on along the minus strand of VUYV01000374.1, from coordinate 634,174 downwards.
CTCCTGCTTAATAAAATGTATGATGTGAGATGTTCAATGGCACTGTTGACTTGGGTAGCATCTAAGGCAACAACGACACATTGGAGCGGTAGGATTGTGCTGGGCTGGAGCTTCAGAAACCCAAGTGCCAAAGGATTGACCCCATCTTCTGCCAGGGGCCAAACGCTGCTCCCCGGCCATGCTTGGCATGGCTTCTCTTCAGCCCATGTCTTGTTTTAAGCTGTTGAATAAGCCTCCTGGCTTCAGCGAGGGCGTTCCGAGCGGGCAGATGAAATGCACGCTCAAACACCTGGATGCAGAAGAGTCCCGGTTTCCTTGCGAGCTCCCGCGGGGAAATGCCGGAGAGGGCGTGCGGGCGTGCGTGAGCGTTGCGTGGGGTAAGGCGCAACAACGCAGACCCGCCGTGTGCCTTTCTGCAGCGACGCTGCCGCTTGCAAACTTGCAACGGGGAAGTTTTGTAAGGGCGATGAATGCCCTCCAGTGGCAGAAAATGGGGAAATAGATCAGTTCGGTTTGTTTTCCGTAATTGTTATGGAATCAGTGTATATAGGTCAATGTCAATTCGTGGTTGTGTCTGCTGACGGCGTAGTGGTGGGCATCCTTGTCACCGGTCTTGTAGTTCATACCAACACGCAGCAAAGAGCCAAACCTCCATCAAAATCTTTGGCAATAGTTATTTTTATATAAGGCAATGGACCTCGGGATACTCTTACTGACAAACCTGTGTCGGTGAGGGTCCCGTAATCGGACTGTCCAGCTTCACGAGCCACCTGTTGATGCAGTTGTGTTTGCTGGAGCATGTAGCAGAAGGGGCGGTGGCATCCAGCATGCTGCAACCACCGGGTAGAGATGGGCAGAATGGGAAATGTGGGGTCTGGATGCGTGAACCTCTAGCAAAGTGAGGTTTTTTGCAATTGGTGGAGGTTTTCCTCTGCTGTTTTTGTTTGTGTTCTTGTTTTTTAAACAATGCTGTTGTCATGTGTCCAGGCATATTTGTGGGTCAGAGCAATTAAGGTATTTCTTGCTGGTTTATAATGTGAAAACATCTTTTAGAGGGTATCAGATATGCTGCAGTGTGTTTCCATGTTTGACATCGAATAAATCCTCTCATAACAAAGAGGTGATGTGGAATGGAAATGTGCGTGATCACTCTGCTTTCCAAATTCAGAACAGGTTTATAAACAAACAAGAAGCTTTTATAACCATCAGCCAAAGCCCCGAGAAGGGCTTGCATGCCACCACAGCGCTGACCCCGATGTACCTGTTTGCTGAAGTGGCTTCCCCAGCCTGCAGATACCTCCTGGTGTCCCAGCACTGGGGAACCACGGGGCACGTGGAGCAGGGCCAAACAGCCATGTTTATGTCAAAAAGTCTGTAATACTTCGGTGTTGTCTTAGAACAAACAATTATCTATGGGTTCATTAGAGAAAGCGGACCCGTAAACCGTTAGCTCCGTTGTTGCGGCATCCCAGGTTCACATATAGGAATGCATCAATCTGATCGCGCTGTCTGTTGCTGGGGGCTTTTTCTTGTGCCATGGTTTAGCTTGTTTTGACAGCCAGGCATCCAGTGCCCAGTCTACTCCCAGTACAGCCCAGTAGCCTGGAAGTTGAAAATTGGCGTGAAGGACAGAGTCCTGCCCAGCATGTTTTCACTCTGCGTTGCCGCAGAGTTTAAACGTGTTAGCTGTTTAGATCCATGAGCATCTGCATTACCATGAGCATCTTTAAAAACAAATTTAAGCAGTGCGTATGTTTTTTTTGGCCACGTGAAGCACAGCCCTTACAAACACTCTGGAAATATTCACCTCAGAAAGGGCTGATGCTAATGTGCCTTTTCTCTCTGGTTGCCCTCTGCCATGCCCAGTCTGGCCCCATACTTGATTGCTCTGTGGTGGGAAGACAGTGGTCTTGATCAAGGCCTTCTCGGTTGTCTTTGATAACGCTGCCCTGTTGTTTGCAACACGTAAAGCGAGCCTTTCAAACAAAAAGAGGATACCCTGAGCTCTAAAGTAATATTTTTGGGTGATGCGGAGGCCGCCCTTTAGGAAAAGAGATCAAGCTGTGCTGCACGTGCTATGTGAATATGGGCCCAGGTAAAAGAAGTAATTAGTACTTTAAATGACCCTGGATGCTGTCTCTGGAAATATTGCTTTTCCAGAAAGAATTTTCTGGGTTCATCATCATTTGGTGATGGCCCAGGAAAGAGTGAGATCAGAAACTGATGCAAGCGTTAGCGCGAGACGCGCGTGTCTCTTGTAAACTGTGGCTGCTTTGCTATGTAAGCTTCGTCCAAGGTATTTAGCATTTCCCACATCTCCTTGGGTGCCTCTGTATAATCAGCTACATAGGGGTTTGCTGTTTAACCATGCATCGCTCATGAGGATTGCACTTAAAATTTCTATAGGAAAGAGACTCATTGCGTTCATATTATTTGCGTTAGTTCTCAAAGGCGCTAAGAGGTCTGCTTTCCTTCCTGATTTTGGCAGGTTGTTGATTTTACCCTTCAAATACTTTGCTGAGCTCAGCAAGTAAATGTAAAAAGACACTTTTTATTTTATTCTAGGAAATGCAACAGTCTACTGGATTAAATAAAAGAATTACCAGAGATATTAATTAAAAACACTGGTTATCCTTCTTTTGATTTAAATGACTTAGCAAAGTTGATAAAGATACTGAGTTGTATAGATCTAACTGGAGCAAAAAAAAATTATTTTTTTTAAATCATTTGTTATTATTTTTTCTTTTTTTTTCTTTAAGGCTAGTATTATGAACACTTACAACACACACATAAATGAATATGAAGAAAAGTAATATTATTAGCAATTCAAGAGCAGAAAATATCCTCAGTTAGAGAAAAACATATTTTTCTGCTTTCTTCAGATTGGTTTCCAAAGGCAATTTGCACCTTGATCCAAATGATATTTGTCTGCTGTTGAAGGCTGTCACATTAGAAGTCATAAACAAAAATGTTCTTTGCAGGATGCTCTGACGGAGCCGATTTCGTGCTTATAGGTTGCAGCTGAACATTAAGTTTTCAGTTATCAAACACGAGTTATAACAGCATGTTCATTCCGCACAACTCAAATAATACAAGTGCCCAAAAGGTAATTCCTGTTGACTTTCCTGTTGAAAACTCATGTTCTCAAACTTCGTCAGTCAATATTGCCTTGTGTGCCTGTGCGCGTTGGTGAGTATTGACAGGGTGTCGGGCTAAGAGGAAAACGTGAGCTCGTGTTGACACAGTGTTACTGGGAGGAAAAGGTACATATCTGCTGGGAGAGTCGTGTTTAACAAGAGAAGTGGCGGTCGACACCATTACTCATTTGAAATCAAGTGCCACGGTTAATTTGTTCAAACAGCCTCACGTGAAGTCTTGCCGCAACATCAGCCTGATGTGGGTGAGGCAGTAAAAGTAGTAAAACCGGGAGTCTTTGCCTTTTTTGGTCCTACTAACCCTCTCCAGGGCCTGCCTCTGGTGGAGATGTGATATAAAGCTTTCAGGCGGTGGCATCGCTGGAGGTCACTTTGTTTTTTTTAGGGAATGTTGGCACTGCAGCCTCTGCTCCCCACAGCCCGAGAGGGAGGGAGCGGGCTCCGAGCATCGGCTGGACCACGAGCTGACCACCCTTTGGCTTTAACCCTGCTGAGCCCCTGCTGCCATAGCTAAGGGGTCCTCCTCTACCCTTGACCTCCTGGTGAGAGGGGTGTCTTCTCACAGATAGATCTATTGCTCAGGCAGCAACACGAAGCTGCTGCAGCTGCCCCTGTCCTCAAATACACTGTCCGCTTGTGTTCCCTGCAGTGGTGATCACTGGGACTAGTAAAGCCTAAGCAAGTTTTAGCGGGCGCTTATCTGCATATCTAGCCACCTTCAGGGGCGTGCTGGTACCCTGATGCCAAAGGTTATGTTGACCCAGAAAGAAGCTGGTGTACATCCAAACTCCTCCACGCTCGGCTCACCAATGTATTCAAATTAATGGGGCAGCTGCGGCAACGCCAAGTTGTGAATGCAAGGTTTTTCATTCCCGGTTTAATGTCTGTGCTTAACACCGTGACAGCCATCTCTTGTGCAGTCTTGTGGTTTAGGATGTTTCCCCTGCCCTTTGCTGAGCCCTCGCGCAAGTCCTTGGGTCAGCGCCTGTGGGCAGGAGCATGCAGGGGACCTCGAGTGGCGGGAGGAGGCCTTGCTCTTTCAGATTTTTCTTGTCCTTCATTTCTTTTTTTTTTTTTAATATATATTCTCAAACATGCCCTGTGAAGGAGAGGAATCCATGAGCTCATGCCACTTCTATGTTCAACAACTGTTTCTGAGAGCGCGCTTTTCCCCCTCCAGAAGGAGCGGTGAGGGATGTGTTTATGAACAGGGATGGTCGTGCATGGCAGCAGAAAATCTGAGCTCATCCCGTCTCCCCTTTCCTAAACAAGAGTCTAAAAATACTGCCAAAATCGCTCGCTGCAAACCATAGAACATGGCTCCCTGGCCACGTAAAAGCTGACTGGAGCTATGCCTCTGTTCAAAACGCTTTCAGATTTATAGGCCCTGTGTGCTAAGAGAAAATACTTGGAAGAGGAAAGGAGGCTTTCAAGGATTATTGATTCTTTGCCTTATTCTGGACAAATAAACCTACAGGTAAAAAGAGAACAGAACTGAGTTTACTCAGATGAGACATTTGATCTGATAGGGAGAGGCAGTTGCAGAGCCAAACTTGCCCTACGTGCTGTCTGATCTCCAGGAGAGAGATCTGGGCTGCAGATCCAACCCATTAGTCAATCCATAACCCTGGCGAAACCTCCTGTAGAAGGTAAAAAAGGTCAGAGAATGACAATGCTTCCTAACCCATAGCCTGCACTACAGTGGGTTTTTTTTCCAGTTGGGTCCATGACTTGGAAACCCCATTTCTAACCTGTGTAAGCCAGTGCTGGTACCCAACAGGTCACCAATGCCTTCAGCAGCTCTGGGCTTTTGTGTGCCCTGCAGCGGGGACTGGAGGTCTGCATGGCCGAAAGGCATCAAGAGCAGAGCAGCGCTGAGATGGGTGCCAGAGCTCACCCCACTTTTAATGAGGGACAGTTAGTGCCTAACATGGGTTTCTTCTCCCGGCTGGGGGGGCAGCAGCTGGTGTGGATGGGGCTTTGAGCATCTCCATGGGTGTCTGGTGTGCACTGAGCTGCTGGGGAGGCGTCCGCTGGTTTTGGTCCCTGGTATGGTGCTGGTACCACTCTACTCAGCTCTGGGATGCTGGTGGGTCAAGTGGGACGTGATGCCAGGGGCTCAGGCAAAAGTGGTCCTGGGCATGCAGGGGAGCTGTATGTGGGAGCAGGTGCCTTGGGAGCTTTGAAGTCAAACAGTGGGATGGGCGCCCTCCTGTACAGGCAGAGGTGGGGAGGTTGTTCACTGAAGCTCTGGAGTGAGATGCTGAAGGTCTCTGGTGGATCCAGCTCTGGATGACACCTCGCAGTCTGTCCCCTGGTGCGTGTTTCCTGCGACTCTGTATGCGCGGGGCTGTGGGGCTCCGGGTGCTGGGTTGTGGGGCTCGGGGTGCTGGGCTGCAGCCCCCCGGGCACCACATGGGTCAAGTCTTGTTTCTGACCACTGAACCAGGATTGCTGTGTTAGGACCCGGGCTCTTTGACTTTCTATCTCACTTTCCCAGGATGAATAGTGTTAAAAGTGGATAGTTTGGTGAGGGGAACATGCATCCCATCTATAATGTAGGATATTATTTCTGAGGTACCTAGCGCTGGGTTTCAAAGGGAATATTTCAGTGTGGAGAAAGATCTGTGATGGGAATGAACTGCATGTGTAGAAAGGATTGGTTTCTTTGCTGCTCTTATGCCTGTTCAGTTTGGAGCTTGAGTGTGGACGAGGGCTTCCTCAGACAGCCGATGCTGAGGTGAGGTTTGCCCGTGCACCAGAGCATCGTGTGCGGGTGTTGCGTGTTTGGCCGCGAGTGCCAGCTCAGCACGGTGCTCTCCCGCAAGCCGGTGGGTGAGCCCAAAGCTGTGCGAGTAAATGTACAGGCGCGGAAACTACCCCCACTGAAATGGACACGAGTCTGGCTGAAGTATCTCTTCTTCCTCTAGCTCACAAAAATCCAGTTGCAAATGAGCTGCGTGCTATACAGCCAGCAGGGTAACGCGGGAGAAGCGGGATACGCTTACAGCTCCTCAGCTCCTCTGCTGGGACTTGTGCAACGCGTGGAAAGAGAAATACTCCAAGTGAGCATTTGCAGTGATGCTGAAACAAGGGCTTAGCCAGGATAAAGAGCCCAGTGGGAACGCGGGATTCCCGGATGCATGCTCAAGCTGGAAACAAGTCTCATCCTCACTGAACGTGCCGTTTCTGAATGCCCTCTAGTGCCAAATGAGAAGGAAGGTTGTGCTTTCTGCTGTCGCTAGCACTGTCTCTGGTTCCCCTGGGGAGTAAGCAGCACCGTGCCCAGCTGGTACCTTCCTCTCCAGAGCAGAGAGGAAATCGCTGGGGGAGCTCTGAGTGTAGGAGCTCCAGGAAATCAGGGACTGCAAAATGAAGCATCGGGTTGGGAGCGTGGTGCCACTACCCATGGGCCCAACCTCCCTATAATTCATGCTCTGGAATTATCTCAAGGGGAAATCCATATTCCTACTCATATTCAGGCTGAGAGGGGCTTTGAGCAAGCTTGGTGTGCACCCCAAATCGTTACCAGACCAGGAGGATAACTGCTAATGCAGCATGTATGACCAAAACCAACCTGAAGAGCTTGGCTCTGCAACAGAAACTGCATCCTGCATCATACTCTGATTTGGTTGGCTCCTCCCAGCTGTAAGTTTCTTAAAATATTAATGGCTGAGGTTGCCTGCAGTGGGGTAAAGGAGGTTCTCAACTCAAACGCATCTGGGTCGCTGAGGCTGTGGGCTTTCCCTGGAGCCGCTAGATGGAGGTCCCATCTCATCATCTGCAGCTAAAACTGAGGAAGCCGCCTTAGCACAGGGGAAACAAAACAAAATGGGTACTTGGACCTTGAGATATGATCCAAGTGGTACATAATATCAATGGGAGTCTTGTCCACTGGCACTGGTGGCCCCATGGTTTGGTTTTGGCCCCATTCAGAGGAAGTCCAAGGGCACTGGTTGCTTTTTTTTTCTTTTCAGTCTAACGTGCTGGCTCCAGGAGGTCTTTAAATGCCTCTGCCCTGGCAAAACAAAATACTTTCTGTGCTGTGGGTACTCCTTCCTATCAGCCAAAATAGGCCACTCCACTGCATTTTTCAGGAAAAGAAAAAGTGAAAGCCTACTGAAAGCATGTGTATTTCTAAGTGGTTATAACCTTTTAATTCTTCTTCAGCTATTTTAAAGCATTTTCCCGTGAGGTCATCAATAGCACTTCGTATTCGTGATTTTTGCAGTAGGTAGAGGAGGCCTGTCCTGGGCTGGGCAGCCCTGGTTTCCCCGGGGGATGAGGGAGGGCTCCTGCTGCAGAAGAAGCTGCTGGGAGCCGCAGCCTCTCGCCGGGCATCCTTGCCGCGTGAAGAGCTGTTGGTGCTAATTTGCTTAAAAATCGTAGCGTTATGATTAAACCAATCCGTACCCTTTCCTAACCTGGGCCTCCGCTGTTTCTGGGGTCCCTCCGCTGTCGCAGTACGCAGCAATGATAATGGGAGGGAAACCAACCATTAGGAGGATCCCAGACCAGGAACGCCGCTGACTGCAGGGAGAGATGTGCAGGAAGATCTGCTCCTGAAGCGCAGCTCCCTGGGAACGCTCCGGTCGTCATTAGTTACCCCAAAGTAATTTTGCTGTTTCTGTGGCTTAAACCTGTCCTTGCCATGGCAGCCAGGGCGGGAGGCCGGCTTGCCTTCAGAAGGCAGGATTCCACGAGCACCTCGGGAGCTGCGCTGCTGCCCGCACCCCTGGACAACTCCTTGCCCCCGTGGTGTTCAGCTCTCAGGCTCTGCGGAGGACACCTACATTGGCAGCCAGGATAAACCATCCCTCCCCCAGTGATACGGCCATGCATGGAAAAACCTGAAGGGAACTCAACAAATCAGTCCTAAATTTTGCTCGGTGTTCTGGCTCCCTGAAACATCCCGAGTCTGTCTGTGAGGGTATGGCTGGCAAGACAGGGGATGGCGAAGGTTTCCCCCCCTCCATGAACTGCTTTGAACAGTAATGTAGAAAATGTCAGGGAGGATCACCGAGCCGGGAACGTTAGTATTAAGTGGAAAACTTCCAGGGGGCTTTTCAGCTCCTTGGCACAGTAATGTGATAAATCATCCGTAAAGCGCTTTTCCAGCAGATGTGCGATGCATCTGACAGCAGACATCTGTCTGGGCTGCAGAAACAACGTGGTCTGTTTTTCCTATCGTATTGGTTTACCTTACTCATCTGATGGAGATGATGTTCCCCTGAAGCTTGGCTTCCCCTTGGCTGCTGTGCTTCCCAGCTGGGCGCCTTCCATCCCGTACACCACGGCAGGGACGGGGAGCAGACCGAGGGCTGCTGCGGCCACCGGCCGGGGGCAAGCAGAGCTGGCGCACACCTTCCAGCCTCGGGTGGATTTGAAGATTAAACTTCAGTTTGGGGACTTTAACTTGGCTCGAGTTGAATTGGGTTGTGGGTTGCATCCAAAAAAGGAACAGGACTTACCATCTTCCTTCGGCGAGGGTAAGGCGGGAATCTCACCAGCCGTACTTATTCTCGCTGGACCTTAGTGGACCTCTCGCAAGATATTGATCTCATGACGTTTCCACAAATTTCATCTGAATTCCCATGAAAGCGGCTGATACCCAAGGCCCCAGTTTAACCACAGGCGTAGTCCTGTGCATTAGGTTTTGGCCTTCGCTTAGTTCCCGTACAGAGAAGATGGCTTTGTGCTTCAGCTTGTGTTTGTATCACTGCTGCTATGAGGTTGCAAACACTGAATCCAGGGAAAGAAGTTCAACCAACCAAGTGGAAATCTGCTGGGCTGGTTAAATCCCACAGAGTGGGAAAGGAGCTCTCCCCACAGCAGGCGTAGCCAGAAGTGGACTCTGAAATACGTGGGGTTACCCCTCTGCTGCATCTTCTTACTCAAAAAGAATTAATCTGACTAAAAAAACCTCAGGCAGTCAGAAGTATATCCTTAGCTCTGGAGAGAAGTGCACTAGAGGAGGCAATGTTTCGCCCTTTGTCACTGATGGTTCCTTAGCTTTGATAGCTGCTTATTATGAAAAAACAACTAAACTATGCTTTTAAAATTAATAACGATGGAGACAATGGCAATGGATAAAAAGTAAATAGTACATAAAGCATATAACTTACAAATAATAATATCCAGAGTTAAAGAATCTGGCGGATTGTGTGCCTCTGGGCAGAGGGACAGCGTTGTGAGGGCAGGGGAGCGATGAAGTCCAGGAGAAGCCGCAAATACAACGCATGTCCTTGCAGGGCACATCTGTGGGACAACTGCCACCACGTGGCATTGGGGAAAAGCGAAAGGCTGAGGAAAGGCTCTTTCTAAATCTTTGCCGTTGCCAAAAAAAGTCATGTGATTTGGCTGCGCAGTGTTTGTTTTTCTTGGCAATCTAGTAGTGGAGCCAAGAAAATGACCAGGTAGGGTTTGCCTCCTACCGACCCTGGTCTCACGTGCTTCCTTCTCAGAGCGACAACAAAGTGGCGTGGGCGCAGCGTGGGAAAACGTAGTCGTGAGCATGGTATCGAAGACAGCAAAGGACCAGAGACAGCCGTGGACCTGGGTGGTCAGAAGGGAGAGAGTTGCGTCCCGCTGATCTCCAGATGTGCTGTGGGGAGTTAAGCGGCTCCTCCGTCACGAGCGGCGTTTCAGAGGTACGCGACCGCAGAGCTCGCCGCAGCCGACTGCTCCTCGCCCGCTTCCTTTCAAGGGCGTCACGTGGCCCTTAGCGCATTCTCATACCAACATTCCTGTTTGAAGAAATTAAAAAAAGCAGGCCAAGATTTCGGAAATTGTGTATGACATCCTCTGAAACTTGCCGTATCTTCTCCACGTCCGTTGCTCTGTGATCTTTCCTGCTTTGAATGCTTCCAAAAATAACTTGAAAGAGATGCGTGGCTCGATTATTGCCAACACGAGTAGTTATTGATCTAAATGACTGCTTGGAAAGGACGGATGATAGAGAAACCACGCTCTGCTATCCACATGTTTAGACCTCCTGTCTCATTTTGCTTGAGCTAATGGGGAAAGACATGTACCGTGGCGTGGCAACAAAGAAATTCCTCTGCCTGCGTTAAAGTTACTAGGCACTTTTACATATTAAAGAAAATTCATTAAAAATACATAAAACATTTGACTTTAAACACATTTTTCTAACTAAACCAGCTCACATCCCACAAAACACCCCGAAAGCAGCTCCTAATCCTTTGGTTTGCCCTTGACATGATGCGGAGCAGCCTTGGGGCCACTCGGAACTGCCGTGGCTCTGCTGAAAATCCTTTTAATTAGCTGGGAAAACCAGCAGATTGGTGGTTGCTCCAACCATTCTTCCTGTTTGCCAGCCCTGTCCTGCAGGAGATGTGGCAGGAGACCAGGAGATGTGCCTCTCCACTCCCTCGTGCCCCTGGGAGGAGGAGAACCAGCCTCCCGCCCGCACCTTGGTCCAGCAATGGAGGGCAAAGTGTGGCTGCAAGATGCCCTCGCTCCCTTCTCTGGGACTTCATCCCGCATCCGATATTGAAGTTGGTTTCAGCCACAAACATCCCATTAGCTGCCACGTCTATGCTTTAGTTAAAGTTTGATACTACGGCTATTTTCATGAGGCGATGTAGGTAGTTCCCTGGCTTTGACTAGTTCCTTTTCTAGACTTTAATCACATGTTGTGGTGAAAAATTGGTTTCTTATGAGCCGTTGTGATTTATTTCCCTTTTTGTTTTGGTATGGGGTGGATTTTTTTGTTTGGTTGGGTGTTTTTTGGTTGGTTTTTTGTTTGTTTTTTTGGGGGTTTGTTTTTTTTAAAGGGGATTTTTGTGCTCTTTCTGTGTCTCGGTCTTTACCATCCTTTTTGTGCTACTGGACCGGCATAACAGGGCGGGGGGATCTTTTGCTGTAAGTTTAAAATTTGTGTATAAAACATATTTATTATGTTAGCTTTTACCAAAAGTGCTTTCAAATTTCCGGCGTGAAACTTTCAAATATGGACTTGCCCTGAACTGACAGATAACTTTATGAATTGGTTTCTTATGAGCCGTTGTGATTTGTTTCCCTTTTTGTTTTGGTATGGGGTGGATTTTTTTGTTTGGTTGGGTGTTTTTTGGTTGTTTTTTTGGTTGTTTCTTTGGGGGGTTGTTTTTTTTAAAGGGCATTTTTGTGCTCTTTCTGTGTCTCAGTCTTTACCATCCTTTTTGTGCTACTGGACCGGCATAACAGGGCGGGGGGATCTTTTGCTGTAAGTTTAAAATTTGTGTATAAAACATATTTATTATGTTAGCTTTTACCAGAAGTGCTTTCAAATTTCCAGCGTGAAACTTTCAAATATGGACTTGCCCTAAACTGACAGGTAACTTTATGAATGGGTAGATTAGAGTAAAAACTCATTTGCCTTAGGGAGAATTTGAGATAAGATCGCGAAGCGCTTTCTCTGATTTGTGTCAGAGAAAAAGAGAGTACAGAATAAATACGTATTTTGCAGTAGTTATATATTGCACATGTGATGAGAGGCTGCATTTAATTTGCTGGACATATATAAAGCAATATATTTCAACTTGCGAAGCTGGGCAGCTAATCCAGCTTTCTTCCCACAATAGGCATTTGGAAATCTCTCTGGACCGGGGTTTTCTGTCCACCCGGGCAAAAGAAGTTGGCACGTGCTGCAGGTGGCTCAGCAGTGGCTAAAGCGGAGCTGCGCTGAAGCCATCCGCAGAGATGTGAGCGTACTGGTATGGCCAAGGCGCTACTGGCTTTCAGCAAGCTGTAAAAACTAGCTGGAATTCTGATAGACAAAAACAATTGTGCACCAAAACAACGCCGTGGGATTGGATCCAACAGCCATTGCTACCGGCGGCAACGGGAGGAGAAGCAAGCTAGGACAAAAGAGAAAAGGCATTTCCAAATGATAAAATGGATGTGTATTTTTTCCTGTTTCTCCATCTGGGCTGTGAGCCCCCGGGATGCAGCCAGTTGCTCACCACGGGCTGGTTCGGTGATGGGTCATGGACAGCACAGAGGAACCACAGCGTTACAGCTTTTGGGCTACAACCGGCTAAGTGAAATCGTGTCTTTTGGCACCCTCTGGACACAGCCCACAGCTGCTTCAGAGTTGTCCTGCCAACACCTATTACCAGCTGGTTTTTCTCGCTGCTGTGAGCCGGTGGAGGCAGTGGGGGCTGGTGGCCTACGAAGGCTGCGGTACCCGAGTGGGGCGACCCGCACCTCTCGGTACAGCAGGCAGGTCAGAAGCCAGACCGATCGGAAAGCTTTGCAATGTCATTCTTTGGTGTGGATTTGGGGAAACAAACCCGTCTTGGGCTTCCTCTGTTCTTTAGCCTGACCCGGTATCAGTATAGTCATCAGCAGATCTACTTTGCAGATAGTTACAGAAATACTCTCTTTTCCCAGTACGACTATAGTAATACGCAAAGATGTTTAGAATTAAAATTTGTGATATAGACAGTAGCTGGATCCTAGAAGTTGATTGAGCAGAGGGTTTGCAGCCAGAAATGTAAGTGTTGCTTGTGCATCAGGTTTGGGTGGGTGGTCTGACCCTTTCCCAGTTAAACTGGGTATCGTGCCATAGCTCATGGAATTAGATTCGGTTTGTGCAGGACTTCACGTCACCACTGTTTTTACCACAATTTGTACCCCATTCTGCATGAAATACTTTGTTGACTATGTAGTAGCTTAAATTATGTTTATATATGATCCTAAAGGATTTATGCGCTGCAAATTGCAGGGAAGTAGAGTGATTGGGCTTTTGGGAACCCGGAGCCACAGCACTCCTCCACCCGCCCGTCTCATCTGTGTATGTGGCATGCGCTCTGCAAAGCTGCCTTTCAAAAAAAAATACTATTATGTTATTTATTTAACATCGATGTTACATATCTTGGGGAAATGTGGAGAGTTCAAGGAGGTGCGGATATATAAAGTACAGCATACTTCAGGCATAAAGTTATCAACTCCAGGGATCTCTTGTGCGAGTTTTTAATAGGGAATATTTCACTGACAAAAAATTCCTAGCAGTGCAAAATTACATCCATTGAGAGCCTTGATTAAGTTTTTGGTTTTTTGTTTGTTTGGTTTTTGTTTTCCCTGCTCAAAGCTTTTGTTTTCCCCTGTTCAAAGCTATGGATTTAGTTGTATTGTAACTATATGTTAAGTATATGGGACAAACCCGAATGGATCCAGGTCTAATTGTATTTACAAATATTTTTAAACAACAATAATGACTTCATATCTGTGTGCAAGATGTTATAAGTGAGATTAGCTACGAGCCCAAAACAGTAAGCAGTTCCATAGTAGCTTTTAATAAACAGAAAATGGAATAAAACATTTTAGAAAAGTACAGAATAAAAGCAGAAAACATCTCTTCCCCATTAACCATTGGTATAAATCCTAAGATGTCTTGTTTTAAAGTTACAAATTGCAACCTTCACTAAATTGTTATATGGAAAATATCACAGTTTAAGCACAATACTGCTGGTGTCTTATAGAATATAGGTATTAACCTTTCCTCATTTCCCCCCCTCCTTTTATAGCAAAGGCAAAAAATACTTTCATGTTTCCAAAATTCAAGGAGGCACCGAGAAATCAAATTACCACTAAAAGCCAGTTGTGTTATGCTACGTCTTAATGTCAAAGCTTTGTGAAAAACATTTCACTACTTATGAAAGAGGAATGGATTTGAACCACACTATGCCGGGTCATGGCCAAAGCCTAATTTAGTTTTATTTGATTATTCAGCTGAGATATCTGTTGTCTGTAAATGATGCGTAGAAGCTATGGAAGTGTTTGCAAGCCAATGGTAGGGTCTCACTTACGTTGGGGTTTTTTTCATCAACAAATTTAATTTTACACTTATTTAATTGTGCAGTTGTAGTTCTGCTATTTTAGCCTACTAGGAAGAGAGTAGGATTTATTTGACTTTCAAGGAATAGTTTGAAAGTAAAGAGTTGAAGAGCAGAGCTGAGGGTGGAGGTGTGGTTATTTTGCCAGGCTCTCGCACGGGTGTGAGGGCGTCCAGTTCACTCTGCAGCTATAAGGGCAGTGAAAAATAAACTCAGTGGACGTATTGTTGGGTATGAAAACAAGTATTTTAAAATTCTTTCAATTTGGCATCTGAATATAGGGAAAAAAACCGCTACTTCGGCTGCAGTGATTTTGACATAGTGTGATCTCTATTCAGAATGCAACCTAGAGGAAAACGTCCCGCAGACCAAGTCTGTCGGAGGTGTGCTCTTCTGTTTGGTGTAACAAAAAAGGATCCAAGTTCAGTCGCCACTTCTCTGTCAGGTGCGGAGTCAATAACCGCCTCTTGTGCTTTGTGATTTGTAGCTGCAAAGCAGCATCAGCGTTCCTCTTCCCGGCTTTACTCGCATGTCTGTCTGCCCTGCAGATCTTAATTACATCTGGGCACGGCATCTGAGGGGATTTCTGACCCTATCTGCCACCTCTACACTGAGATTTATTTCTATTCCTAATGCAGAGGAAAATTAATGCCACGCATTCTCTGGTAGCTCTATGGTTCCTGAGCCTATGGACTTAAAAAGTAGTAAAAGTTATTTGTGGCTGTGATAGTCATCACATGTATAGAGGGATATACAGAATACACCATCTGCTGAACGAGATCTTGTATTAAAGTGGAGTTCTGCCTAGAAAGTTGTGTATATATAAATATATATAACTCCGCAGCAGCGGTTGCTTATTTTCATAATGAATTTTAGTTATGATTTATGCAATAATGAATGCCTCTCTGAAAACAGAGGAAGGTGCTCTTCATAACAAACCTTTAGTAAGTAATACTTATAAGCTCTTTTTTGATGTTCCCTTCCAAGCTTTCTAGGGAGGGCAGGTATACTTGTAGAGGAAAATTAAGGCATTGTGATACCCAGTCAGCCCAGTAGAGTGATAATCTTTCAAGCCATTTTACGCCCTGATTTTAAAAAGCAAATAAACCGACAGAGGTAGCAATGCATTTTATAGGTTCAAAGACCAGGGCACAGATAAATTTTAAATTGTTATGAACAACAGCTTATGGAACGCAAAAATATATTTGTGATGTTAGTTGCTGAAAAGAAAACACAGTTTTGGGTTGTGGGTTTTTTTTTTTATTGAGGTTAGACAATCTAAATTCTAGTTAGAAGAAAGCTCAGTCCCTATTGAGGACCCTCTTCCTGAGGAGCCGGAGCCTCGACATGACCACGTCCCAGTCTGCGTAGGCACCTTCCAGGTGACGAGTCACTTCTGCTCCCGACGGGTAGCTCTGGCGACCATGAAGCACGCGCCAGTTATCAAACGTCACTATGTCTCCTGTAAAGAGATTGCGCAAAGATTAATATTTGCTATGTTATAGTTGATTCCTTCAAGCAGATGACATGGAGGTAGATTTATATCAACAGTTAGGGAGCAATAATTTTGAGTAGCTCGACGGGAGATACACAGCAATGACAGTAATTTTAGTGTAGCTGGTCATTCTCCACCACAGAGGGCAGGTCCCTTTCGACCTCTGCTTCTTTTCTTGTATAACCAGGCGTTAAAAAGCAGAGTCTATGCTGAGCAAAGCAGGTCTGGAGGGGAAAGGCGACTACAGCAATCCACAGGAAGGATAAAAAGGGTGAAAGCCACTCGGATGATTTTTATTTGATCGGTCCGGTAGTACTTGTACTGTACACATTCTGCATTGCTATCCCTGCTGAGGGAATTTTATACGAACAAAGTCAATCCACTGAAAGTTAGAAAATCACATAATTAAGGCTAGCATGCCATTTTAATTTTTCTCCCTTGTGTGCCACCATTATGATAAATCTGTAATTAAATAACCTTATAGTATTTCTTTCCTTCTCCCCCTCCCCTGTACCACCCTTTTGGTGTGTTAATTGATGGGATGGATGGTACTAATGTAATGTGAGGTACTTTGTTTTACCATTTATTATGTGATCTTATAAATTATTTTATTGCATGTTCCCAATAGAGAGAGATTAATTTCCTCATAGACATTTTAAAGACACTGGCATCGCAGTACATGAGGCAGTCAGATACACTAATGAATTTACTTTTGTAACATCTCTTGAGAGAAAAGGGACTATTCATATTTTTATTTTATAGCTGGGGAATGAAAGAACAGAGATTAAGGCCAAGGTAGTTAAATATATGCAGGGAGTGACTTTTAAAGAGTAAAGGGCATTTTTTGCAGCGTGTTTTATGTTCAAAACACAGCCCTGTACAGCTCTAGCTGAGGTATAGAGCATTTAGCACTTCTGCAAATCTGCCTGCAGATGCCTCGCCCGGGCCACCCAGAAAAAGCAGCGCAGCAGCAGCGGCCTTCGGTAATTCGTCCGGCATCACGCTGGCATTCGGTGGCCAAGCGAAGAGGTAACCGAATCCCCCGCGGTGCTGTTCAGCTTCCTTCAGCGTTGCACACATTATGCATCTGTATCATCCCCTACATGTTCTGCAGCTCCTGCAGCCGTTGGGAAGGTGCCCCGCTAATATCGGTAGAAAGCCCAATAAAGCAGAGGAAAAAAGTACGTGATCGCGTATCATTTAATGAACAGACACTGAGCCGGGAGGGCACAGCGGTCTTACACATGGCATGCCTCAACTGTGGTGCTACTGATACGACAAGTTACAATTTCCTATATGGTATGGGGTTTTGGTGTAATATAGAGATACATTGGCCTAATCAATAGATAGACTCGATTTACCCCCAGACTTTTTTTTTTTTTTTTAATTTATAGGGTAACAATGGCAAAACAAATGCAAGGTGAATGTAAGGATGCAGTATGAAATAAAAGAGGTGATAGAAGGACTGAAATTTCCTCTCCATACCAGTGCTAACAATGCTTCAGTGTTTTGACTGTTAGGAAAAACATGAAAAATCATTGCGAGGAGAAGCAACTTACTGACCTGGTTTCAGCTTGTAAGTAAACTTGTGTTCTGCGCTGTTTAATAAATCATCAAATTCCTTTAGAGCTGCATAAAATGGCCTCACTTTTTCAGCTGGTATGTCAAACACTGTGTCTCTTGTTGCGTTATTATAATTGATGCGAACTGCTTGGCCTCTGGAATCCACACTGTGAAACAGAGAAGGAGAGGAAAAGGAATGTAATATGTTGTTACCGAAACATTTTAAGATGGCGAAACGACAACTGAACTCTCCTGCTGGAATTGCAGTATGTTTCCACAGTGAAATTCAGATTGCTATTGGGTTGGATTTTGATAATTAAGCCTAACTAGGAAAAGGGATGATCAGGAGAAGGTGTTGACACTTCATTTCTTCAAACATCTCTATTCTATACACCTTAATTGTAGAACTGTAAACTCTTTAAATTCAGAAAATATTATGATCATTTGCATTTTATCTTTTAATAATGCATAGTTTTCAATCTAAATGCTTCAAATTGTGATCTGTCTTTGGCACGATACGGATGTACATGGGCTGGAATTTAGTAACAGACTGAGCTGCTGTCAACCTCTACCTGTACCGAGGGGTTGCTCTAATCACCACCGCTTCTTGCTGGTGTCTGGCAAAACAAAATAAGGAAAACTATGCTGTGGTGGTACAAAGCACAGAACATGTCATACACTGGCAAGAAAAACCAACCCCAAAATAACTACAGACCAAGTTAAAGCAGTGTTTCCCCACAAGGTGGCAGGAGCAGACCTCCTCCTACCAACACGTAATCCAGCACACACCAGGGATTTTATTTTTCTATGTTGTTGAAACTACTCACTCTATAATCCTTTGTTTACATTGTACAGCGAAATCACAGTAGTCCACCCCAACATCTGTATAGTCTACAGCAGTAGAGGACAGGATCTGATACGCCTCAGGATTTTGTTCCTTCAGCTTGTTGGATACGTTAAATCCATCTACAACTTCACTTTCGCCTCCTGCAGCTGTTTGCTTTATACAATGGAGAAGCTGAACCTGGAATGAATTAACATCTCATTACGAGAAGAATTAGCTTGCATATTTAGCAGTTCATTAGTATCAGTTCCCTCATATCTGCGGTTCTGTTTTTTTCTTTTGTTTTGTTTTTCTCAGGAAAAGACCGAGTCCCCATTACTGCAGCTTCACAGTGCGCTGCCACCGCTGTCGCACAGGCAGAAAATTAAAGTAGCATGTTCATAAATCCATCCCATTTGGGACATCTCCTAATGCTTGCAACCTGTGACTCAGCTGCAAAGCTCTGGTCTCGCCTTGTTCCTTTGAGTGCCTCTTTGCCGCAGTCATATAACTTTAAGTACACTGCAGTCTTATCTCAACAAGGAGGTTTAGTTTTCTCTCGCAGAAACAAAACCTACTGGGAATTATCTGCTCACAGAAGGGAAAATGTGGCTCTCGTAGCAGGCAACAGGCCCAGTGTCTCTATCATAAAGTAGGATTAAGAAAGTTTCATTTCACCTCACAGTGAAGTTGCCAAGGTGTAAGGCGGCGCAGAAAGCCTAACTTGGGCTCTTGGTCGCACCAGTGGCATTAGAGAGCCCAGCATCACACCAAGTGTGAGCATCCGTCTCAGCCAAACAACACAAAATACATCTGCCATACCAATGGTAACAGCGTCCACCTTTCCCTTCCATGATCACAGAATCACAGAATGGTCAGGGTTCTAAGGGACCTCTGGAGATCACCCAGTCCAACCGCCCTGCCCGAGCAGGGTCACCTACAGCAGTTGCACAGGACGGTGTCCAGGTGGGTTTGGAATGTCTCCAGTGTGGGAGACTCCCCCACCTCTCTGGGCAGCCTGTGCCAGTGCTCTGTCACCCTCAAAGGAAAGAAGTTCCTCCTCATGTTTAGATGGAACTTCCTATGCTTAAGTTTGTGCCCGTTACCTCTTGTTCTGTCACTGGGCACCACTGAAAAAAGACTGTTCCCATCCCCCTGGCACCCTCCCTTTAAGTATTTGTAAGTATTGTTAAGATCCCCCCCCTCAGTCTTCTTTTCTCCAGACTAAAAAGCCCCAAGTCCCTCAGCCTTTCCTCATAAGAAAGATGCTCCAAACCCCTAATAATCTTAGTAGCCCTAAGATGATTAAGCCCTAATGATGCTGAATTATTTCTGAGACCACAAAGAAGAAAAAAAGAAACAAAAAAACCCCACCAAACAAAAGGAGTAGAGAACATGGTTTGTCCCAGAATCTCCTCTGGACCTCCGCTGGACCCCCAGACCTTGATGATGGTGATGAAGGGGAAAACTGAAATAACCGATAGTGCAGGAGAGGGATTTGTTTGGAAAGGAGGTAAGCTAGTCCATTCATTTGATGAAGCAGCTTTCTGCCCTCCTGCCGTGCTCCTTTTGGCCACCAAGCTGTGGGGAGGACTTGGGGCGCCCACTGAAGGCAACCACCTCTTTTTGTGGTCACAGTCAGCCTTCCATATATAGGGTAAGCAAGGCTTGGCACTGCTAAGGAGGGCTGCAATACGGTACTGCACGGTAAATGACTCCGAAAAAGTTCAAAGGGAGAATTTAGTTTGAATAAGAATTTAGCTTTATATTCTAGAGAGATAAAGTTTCTGCTAAATTTATACAATTTTTTTTTTTTTTTTAAATCAGGATATCTCCTGGAAAAATAGGTGCCAGATGAAAACCTAGGAAATCCTTAAAATATTTTTACAGGATGCCTCTGAAACTAATCATCATCCATTTAAAAACATTTCTTCAAATATTTGTAGTAAATACGCCTTAAGAGTTCAAATATTGTGTAATAACTAGATAAATAAAGAAAAGTGCACATTCAGGACAATGTTCCAACATAATTCAGTGTGCTTTAATACTTTTATTACTTACAAGCACGTCTGAATGAAAAAGGTTACGGTCTTTTTCTAATGTTTCATAGCAGAGTGTGAGCTTTGGCACAGACGAGACAGTGAGCTAATTCACATCTGCTCTCTATTAACGCAGCTCTATTCCATTCTTACTCCACATTAATGAACAGCATCTAAATGATTTTAATAGGTGGTGTTAGTGTGAAGTACTTGGCACTTGCGGATAAATCACATTGGCTTTTTGTTTAATTATAGAAACAACTCATACAAAGTACTTCAGAATATTGGAAGGGGAAGTTGTAGGTATGAAGACTATAGATGCAAACTTTTCCAGGATTATCTTTGTTCCTATTACTTCCCGGTTCCCTGGTGAATGATGCGGATTAGGCTTTGATACGACAGGGACTAGGTGAAAATGTATTTTCCTGTGGTGGTTGTCCAGCATTACAGAATGCCCCTTTTTTGTCTATTATGGATGGGCGAATAACTGCCTGACTTAAATCAATTCATAGAAAAAAAATCTTAATCGTGTTTCTTCTAAATCAATTCATAGAAAAAAAATCTTAATCGTGTTTCTTCTAATACATTCTCCTCCTGAGGTGAGCAGACATGTCTTAAAATGTCACAACTTGAGTACAGTGTGACTTGCCAAGGCAACTTGACGACGTATTGAAGAAGCCCAGCTGCTTCAATGCAGCGAAAGTAATATCAAAAGCCCGTACAGGACCCTGATGCTTTCTCATATGGTAATATTCTCAATACTTTGTGAGTTTCCATTTAAAAATTATGGCATACATAATGGGCTTGTGATGCAGAACTTGCATTATAACGTATATATTGCATACCCATGCGTGCGTAGATTGTGATGCAGATTAATATATTGTTATTTTTACATTGCTCTTTTACAACAAAGTTCAGAGTCACGGCGCTATATTTCACGGTAAAGCAATATTTCCCTTTCCCTTTTTGTGTTGTGAAAAAGTCGGTAGGTTCCCCTTACCCCAGGTGGATGCTGCAGAACAGGGTAATCGGTGTGAAAACATAGTTTCCCGGTCGTATAAGCCACGTTGTTAGCATCTGCTTTGTCTTGCACTTGCCAGGTTGGTCTTCATTATGAAAGGGGAAAGCGAAAACACGTTAAAACAGCCAGCCAGCGTGCCAGCCAGCACACACCGAAACTGCGAAATCACGGTACAAAGGAGTCATCCCATCTTTGAACAAGACAAGACTGTAAAATTATAAGGAAATAATGATTTAGCGGCGTCACCCCACCCCAGCAAAGAAGGCTTATTTCAGCAGTCCTAGACTCAAGAGAGAAACTCGAGTGTGCAGAGGCACATCTGGCCCAGTGTAGTATGACGGCTTTCCAGTGGCAGTACTTTGCTGAACGCAAAGATCAGCTGAAGGCACAAACCCAGAGGTATCTGCTGGGATAAATCATCACCTTAACGCTGAGGCTGCAGAAATAAGCAAGTGGAAGTTGGCCTATTTCTTTTTATCAACCTTCCATTCTTCCCTGCCAGCTGGAGCACATTATCAATGAAATATGAAATTGTTCAAGGCTATGTAACTTTCCCCAAAAAGTATTTTTTAAAGCTTTATGACCTTAGAAAATATAGAAAATTCCCCCCCCTGCCCCTTGGCAGGGGGATCTTTCCTGTGACTTGAAGGCTTGCCGCTCCAGGAGAACGTCTTGATGAAAGACTTTGTGACTTCTTCCCTTTCTCTGACTCTCTGAGAACTAACCCCATTTATTTTGTGACATAGTTTCTGTCCTGAAGTTTGACAAAATTCAGTAGGAACGTTTACTGATGACCACAAAAAAAAATCCCCTAAGTTATATTACAAAGACACGAATACATCACGTTGCAGCAGAATCAAAATCTGTTTCGAGTGACACACCATGCAGGAGAATTTAAGACCAAGAACCACAGATTTTGTTTGTAGAGGGTTCACATGATTGAAGACAGTCATCAGCTGATGCGTGTCGTAGACCCAGACATTTGTCTGGAAAAGTGAAAGTCACCATATGCAGTCCATGTAATCATGGGAGCGTAAGCGATTTAAAAGAAAATATGAAACTCATTTTCCCTTGTGAAATACTATAGACCAAATATATTATGTTTCAGATGGTGTGTGTCTAGCATTACTTCTTAATAATAGTTTAAAAAGAAAACAGGCTGAAGAATGTACAGACCAAAATGATTCATATATAATAGGCAAACACTTTTGTTCTAGAAGTAATATTTATTATAGGAACTATGCAAAATGCTAAAACTAAATTTCTGAAGCTGCGAGGGGGGAAAACCCCCTTGAATATTTGCAAATGTGTTTAACGGCCTGGGGAAAATAATTTTTATGATTTGGTACAGCACATGCTTATCAGTACGTGACTTCAGTACTCAAGCATGACAACTTCAGCCACGCTTCCACAGTTCCCAATTTTACAGCCAAAACCCATCAGGTTGTATCATCCTTGTTGTTAGTGTTGAAGGTCGCTCGGTTCACTTTATCTTTAATTTAAGAGGCTCCAGTGTCACTTAATGGTTCTAAAACAATTTAACACATTTTAATTGTCTCGTTTATATGCAACATCTGCCATTGCTGGAATGGTAGTACCTTATAAAACCATTGTAAGGTTTTGCAAAAGTGATGAGCGCTCCCGTGCTGTTACGCTTGGCGCGGGGAGCTGGTCCCCGCGAGATTTCCTTCCACGCAAGGAGCTTCGCTCAAAGCTCAGGTTACCGACTTCAAGTCAGCGATGATTAAACAGACAAAGCGATGCGACCAGGGAGCTCAGCGCCGAACGCGAAAAAAATCACCCTTACTTCGTCAAAGTCTCGACTGAGTATGAACTCAGCCATGGGGAGAGCGCACGAGCGGTAAAGGAGGAAAATGTGGGTAACGTCAGAGGACTTTGGGCCCTTGGGGAGAGCAAAGCGGGTTGGGATGGGTTTACGGTTTAGTAATTAGGGTCAGATTTCAACATCAATTGCTCAGGCTGTTTGACAGGGGAGGAAATTTGGCACCAGGCAGGTGTAGCAATTTTTCGCATTAAGTGGCAACGTGAGCTCCGTCTCCCTGAGCCGAAAATGAGCCCGTCCGTTACCTCCTCAGCGTCGCAAAACCGCTGCGCTAGGGACTGAAGCCGCACTTGAATCATCTGGTCTCGCGCTTTATTACAAATCTAAGTCTCGTTGATAAGCGATTCGGGGCCCATGCCCTTCTCTCTCAGCTGAAGCCCCCTGGGAGGTGCAGATGGTTTGGCTGTTTCAGTGGGAGCACTGGGGGTCCCTTCGTGCCACCCCAAGCCCTGGAGAAGGCTTCAGAACAGGGCAGGGAAACAAGGTCTGGGGCATGAGGAGCTGGAGAGATGAATTGCAGTATGACCGGCGACCCTGTTAATGGAGTTGTGCCTCCCCAAAGTAGAGAAAAAGGTTAATTTAAAAGTGTGGAACCCCTCGTTGTTGTTACAGTACAGGGAATGTTTCAATTTTTTACAGGAGTGACGTTTCAGGCAGCATGTACCAAAGAGACATCCAGACAAGAAAAAAGCCTTTTGTTTTCCCAAGCATCGGGGTTATATTCATTGCCGTTACATTTCAGTTTAAAATTCATGGCCCTGTTGAGGTAATGTTTTATTTGGCAAGCTGGCCAATTCCAAATTTATCCTTTTATTTATAATATTTGGTAGGCCTTGTATTTGGCTGCTAGTGAAATAGCAAGGGAATTACCCAAAGTTATTATTTTATTACAGTTGTAAAAGCCACCTCAGAATTGGATGCCAGTAAGAAATGAACTTCTGTTTTAGAAGTGAAGATATGGACTGTAAAATGCTGCTCTAAGTCTGTTTGTTAAGACTGAAAACTCAATGGAGTTTGTGCCACCACGAGAAATACGTAAAAGCAACAAGACCAGGCACTACAATAACTACAGCTGAAAAGGGAACGGATTAAATTAGGAGAAAGGATACTATAGGGGAAGAAGCCTTTTCTTCTCCATAATATTTTTGGGCTGGGTTCCAGCTACACATGGTAAAAAAATAAGAAATTTTTTCCCTTATAAAAAACTTATCCCCCCAAATATCCAAAAATAAGCCAAAACCATTAAAGTCTTTTTCAAGACTTCACGTGATGAATTACACATTTAAGCAACACTGGGTTATTAAGCTGTTTGAATACAATTCTCTATTTTCTGATAGGTTTAACATGTTACCACTTCACACACATCTGTATTAAAGCATTTGAAACCAGTTTTGTGACTTAATTTTTTAAAAATACTTTATGGATAATTTCTTAAACCACTATACTTAACAATAGAAAGATTAGGCATGGTACTGCTTGTATTTTTCCAGTATCTGAGGAATTCCTCCCTCCCTATTATTATTTTTTTTAAATAGACTCTTTAGGAAAAAACATGATCTAAAGAGTCATTTAAAAAAAATTTTCAAAGCATTAATCATTAACCTCACCAGTATGGCAATGAGAGCAGCTGAACTTTGCTAAAGATGTCAGGCTGCAACATGTGTGCACCTGCCCGGGGAGGAAGGAGACTTGGTGGAGAGCAGTGCAGTAAAATGGAGAGCAACTCTCTTGAGCAGGTTTAGTATTTTGCAACCCAACTTTCTATTTACAGCCTTTGTAATTAAAGAAACTCCTCTTAATCAGAGGGAAAAGATAAAAATACTCCTTCTTGCAATGCATTGAGAAGACCTCTCCTATGAGGAGAGGCTGAAAGAGTTCTCTCTTCAGCCTGGAGAAGAGAAGGCTCTGGGGAGATCTTATTGCGGCCTTCCAGTCCCTAAAGGGGGCCTACAGGAGAGCTGGGGAAGGACTTTTTACTAGGGCATGTAGTGATAGGAC